>OX104130.1:1202097-1411807 GCA_944470555.2 Heterobilharzia americana
GATATTTTGGCCATGCTTCCAATTCATCCGTTTCTGTGTATCCAAATGTATTGGGAAGCTGTACACCTGCAATTAGAAAAAATCATGGAAGTAAATAATAATTCCATTGGATGTATATCATTGAAAGTACACAAACGCTATGTGAGTATCAGGGCACTGACAGTGCTGTTCATAAATGCCAGTGAAAACCTGATACCTAAGCACTCCAATAGAAAGAAATGAAGAGTTTAACAAGTGGAGGGGCCCATTTTTGTTCTTATTTGAATCAGAAACAGATAATTTCATTGTCGAATTGTGTGTTAATGAATCAACAAATAAAACACGCCCAAAATTACCAATGTATTTCCTTTAAACAAACAGCTTTTTCTCGATTTCAAAAATATGCTGACCCACCGAAAGATATGCTACACACATTCAAATGCTTTTAAAACTCTTT
This sequence comes from Heterobilharzia americana, assembly GCA_944470555.2. Taxonomy (NCBI): domain Eukaryota; kingdom Metazoa; phylum Platyhelminthes; class Trematoda; order Strigeidida; family Schistosomatidae; genus Heterobilharzia; species Heterobilharzia americana. The sequence goes on from OX104130.1 coordinate 1,202,534, forward strand.
CTCTATACTCTTATTAGCAGGACTGAAAGTAAACAAAATATCAAGGGTTTTCCACTAGTTTTGACAACCACCGTATTCAGTTAAGATTATCGAAGTTCTCAACTCATCCAAAAGGAAGGGATTCTGATAACATATCATAAACAGGGTTACATATTCCTAAGGTACTATAGACTTCATTATTTTTAAGTTCCTCCTATTCCAGATATAATACTCATATAAATTAAGACACCATATTGATGTATGTAAACGTAACTAAAAGTCTGGTAAGAAGGACGCTATTTAGATACTGTTCTATACCTATTGCAAAATGAGTCCCAGTGATGACCCAGTGACCTAGTGGATAACACTTTGGGATCTGAAGCGACTGGCCCTGGGTTCTAGCCACTAGGATATCTGATTTTCTGTTACAAGTCGAGTGTACTACACCACACTTCACTCTGTTTACTACATGGCTGCGAAATATGCCCATTAAAGGTGAAGAAGATGAGAAGGCTTGAGATATTCGACCACCGTTGCTTTCGTAGCAAAGCCAGTGAGTCATGGCATCAACACATGAGTAACGTAGAAATTAGGTGTAGAGTTATGACTTTGTGAATCAGCATGGACTCAGGTGGCTGGAAAATGTGTTACGTATATGTAGTCACCATTTGCCTCTTGATGCGATATTGTATGAAGTAAGTTCAAGCTGAATAAGTGCTCAAAGCGGTCAGACCAAAAGATGGTACCAGTGCCTAAAGTCTTTGACTGTTAGTCTGAGATATGTAGAGTACATCGAATACCCGGTAGGGGGTCTAGGGGACAACAGAAACCAGTAGTTAGAGACCCTACATGGAGTGGCTGAGAATAGATGTCAGTGACGCAGATGCATTCATATATGTCCTTCATTCAACACATTCTCATTCTTCCTTCCTCGCTTTCACTACTTTCTACTGCTTTTGACAGACTTTTATTTCTTTCTCCATCTTTCCTCTAATTCCTTTGTTACTCTATGTGCTGATATAAGGTTTGGCAACTTGGACCGTTACTCATTAATGCCTGATCCTATTTTGATTCTGATGATGGTTATGAGTCCCCTTAGGAATAACGTCACTCATTGGGAAGTAGGTGCAGCCAGGTGACAATTCAAAATAGGAAGAAACACGCATCCTGGATACCACTACTAACCGCTATCAATCATGAATAACTATGTACCGTATATTATATAGGTTATTTTATTATTGTCTTCGAGTCTGTCTATTTGACTGAAAAATCCCGTGAAATAAATTCATCCAAACTTGAATAGTGAGTATACTTTTGTAACCTGTGGTCTTAAATCTTACTGGGACTCAGACTTCCTCTCAGTCACCATATCTGCCAACTGAAAATATCACAGATAGACCGTGTGAGTAATTTTTTTTAGAACTTCTGACCCACGAAAATGCGATACGAGTAATCTGTCTAACAACATTCAAGATGATTAGTCGGTAATCAAAAATTGTCTGTAGAATCTACCAGTATGTTAAGACAGACAAGTGTCTGTCTCAGATGCATTCCGTTGAGTGTGAAAACGTTATGTTCTTTGCTTTCTGCTCCTCTATACCAATGACTGTCTTATCTTTAGAACTGTGATTATTTTTGTAGAAAATCATATGTTGAAGTAATTCAACCAAAACATAGAAGCACATATTTTGACAACGTTATTTGATCGGTTATAGCTAGTAGTATACTGAAGGCTGCGGGTTTTGTTCTATCTGAAAGTCGTCAGCTGGATGTATCTGAATTAAATTGAGTGACTGTATTCCTACTGAAACTAGGAACCAAGCATTTCTTGATCTTTAACCATAGGTGATTTTGTCAGCTTTAGAAAATAACCCCCCTCTCTGAATTTCATTGACTCTTGAATGATGAATTCTGCCAAGTACAAATTCACTCTCAAGAGAACTAAATGAGGTTCAGAAATCTTAGAAATGAAATCTGTTTCAGTTATATAGAAGTAAGTTATTGGCACTGTGGTAGAATGTAATTCCATTTTAGTTGATTAATTTGATGTATCGCATGGTGAAAGAACAGTATTGCTTGCTGGATTGTGTTTTGGACACAATTTATTATACACAGTCATATCAAGGTAACTCCACAATTATATCAACCAGGTGTCAAAGTTATGGAGTTATCCTGATATGACTGTGGATTAACAAATTGTGTTCGAAACGTAATCCAATAAATAATACTGATCTACTGTGTGTGACGCATCTAATAAATCAAGGTGGAAAATCTGTTTAATAACTTGTTCAGACCTGCAACTGACTCAGGCTTTCTAACGATTTCTAAAAGCTCTTCGCGATGAACGAATAAAATATGTCAAATTATCTCTAATTCTATTAGTAAACTTTATATCTTCACGCTAAAGAGGTGCATTATTTTGATTGCATAACCTCAAAAACCATCAAGCTATTCAAAATTTAAATCTGAATATGTAACTCCACGTAATGTGCACAGTGTTGAGTGTTCAATAAATACAATGAATTGTTAATTTCGATCAGACGTAGAAACTGACACAAACTTTCTAAAAGATCACCCTTTACCTGAAACTATCAATTGGGTTTCTGTATTTTGTAAAAAATGGGTGACTTCAAGGGCCATGCTGACAACTGCTGAGATAGCCAATTGCATTTCTCTGTCCTTGAAATACTCCCCTCGCAGCCAAAACGCTGTAACCTGATTGGTTATCTCAGCCGTTGTTGGGGTGACGTTGAAAGACCCTCCTGAAAAAACTCTGATTACAGACAAAATAAAGAAACCTAATTGGTTATTTCAGTAGCTACTAGAATGACGTTTAAGGTCACGCAAGAGCATGTAGTAATAATCAGACAGACGAATAAGAAAAGCAATTCATAGCCAATTAGCCTCTTCAGTTCCCAGAGTGGATTATTGTATGCATTCATTCACAGTATTTCATGGGGTAGTAAAGTCATCGAGATACTCCGATCACATAAATGATAGTTTATCCACTCTCACCAACAAGTGGTTTTCAATAGATTAAGTAAACGACACCTTTTACCTTCTGTTTTCACTTGTTTGTGTTTCCACGACAGATATATGAAGCATGTTAGCTTTAAGCCACTCATAAAAGACCTCTCTTAATCCATTCTGTTAAGAATTTACATTGTGCCTTCAATGTCCACGGACTTATAACTCTCAGATTGAAAACAAAGTGCTGACCTTGTCATTATGATTTCCGTCAGCAGATGCCAATAGGGAAAACCACCGCATACAATCTTTGCAAGAACTGGGTACAATGATTAAATAATCTATCCAACTGATGTCAGTCCATGATAAATACCAAACTGAGATCAGTAAATAAATCCCTGCAAATCTCCAAACTGAATTTCTCCGTAGTGCTTATTAGTGAATGACTTGGTTTGAGATGAGATTCAAAAAGTTCTAGTGAGAAGTCGTGATTGGTGGAGTAAACCAAGTCGGATATGAGGACAGGTATTCAGTGATAAAATTGGATGGAAGTCGCGCTATGTTGAGAATTGAGAGAAGCAGAAAATCTAGGCTGTTTGATTCTGACTCAGCAGCTCTATAGTAACATCCTTACCAGGGATTTAAAAGATGTGGGTTCGATCCCTCGTGGGGCCGAGATTGCCCACTGCTGAGGGGTCCCATGCTAGGCCAAAACAGCAATCCAATGCTCTCAGGTTTCTAATGACTGTCCAAGTATTTTCAGTCCGTGATGAATACCAACAATAAATCCCCAGAAATTCCAAAATTGATTTATTCACTACAGTTTCGAATTCCGTTTGTTTCTCACTTTTCAGTTTCATCATATCTTTATTTTTTTTGATTGTTTTATTTCTCCAACTTCAAGTTTATTATGATTGAATATGTTCAATGCCTGTCATAACATTGAAAATTAGTATATCACATAATTATTTTACGAACAAGCTAACCAACAAAGAAACGATTCATCTCTTGGCTAATGCACACGTAGAACTTCCTGTAACTTGTGGGGCAACTAGTCAGCTGAGATTCGTTTCTCACTCACTTTTGCCACTGAATTGATCTCATTCAGAACTATGTGTTATGCGTAGTCAATAAGTAGTCTTAGTTTTGCTGCAGTGGTTACAATTACATATACAGACGTGTGTGTATGTGCGTCTTTGAACATGTCTATTTTGCTACTGGAAATGTGCAAATATGAGGGAATTAATGAGAGGGAAGGTAAACAAAATGATCTGGATGTGACAAAAACAAAAAAATAAACAAAGTAAACAGATCCCATATGTATTTATTTATTTTGTCGATAATAACTGAGGCTAGAATTCTTCTGTCTTTTGTACTGCATAAAATCTTTATATTTTTTCTACTAAAGTGTAAATGATACAGATATTTCGATGAAGAAATATATTTATTTATACGACATTAATACAGTAGTAATTCATTCTCTCCGGTAGATGGTCTTTTAAAGAGTCGTAAAAGCTGAAAGTGTGAAATCACTATGGGGAATTAAACATCCTGCTTTTTGGCGATATTATGACTTTTGAACTGAATGAGTTACTTCAGGAGCTTTTATTGCTTTTCAATGAAACATCTCGGGCACTAGCCGTGGGTTTTTCACCTCCCAACTCGACCAGTTAGAGGAAGCGGCATAGAGAATGAACAACTAAGTGATAAAATGAGTTGGAAAGAGATTATTGTTCACATTGGATCTGTGGTGACACGACTTGACTAAGAATCCCTAGTAGGATTTGACCCACGGACCCCTGGATTATGAGCGTAGCATGGTCCCACTGGACCATTCTGCTCAGTTGATGATACCACACTCTTCTATACTCAAGCTTATAGTCCCGAAATTAAATCAACTCCCTCTCACTCGCTCCGTCGGTCAGTCGTTCACTCAATAGTCTATAAATCAATCTGCTAGTCAATCAGCCACCTGATAACAACACCGAAAATACACCCATCAGCATTATCACCATTCATATGCAGCCTCGAACCCACACTCTTCTGACCACAGATAAATCAACTCAGTTGTAATCAAGATCGCACTGGCAATCTCACTCTCTATTTTCACTCTTCATCTCACTTCCTCGACCTCTTCACAGCCGAACATTCACTGTTACATCGAAGCCTACCGCTCGTTCCTTGCAAACCCACTCCACCTCACTTACTATTCTACCACCTCTCTTCTTGAGTGTGTTGGACGAAACATGTTCAGACAAGCGTTGTCTGGTGGACTGAATAAGTGCAGTTTTTATGTGCGTCATGTTGCTCCTTCGTATCCAGTCCTGATGCTAGTTTCATGGATTACCAGTCGTGGCGTCGCCTCATCTCACCTTTCTATCCTGCCTATTTTACGTAACTCGTCAGTTTATCACTCTTTGTCATCAACACCATAATCACTGAATTCGATCCAACGCATACACAACACAGCTAGCACAACACATATTCTGTTGTTGCATGTTCCTCCACATGCAACTACTCTGGCATATATCTTTCTCTGAACAAGTATGTCACGATACTGCATCTTATATACTCTTCTCACACAGCTTCTTGTATATTTAATTGCTTCATCTATGAAGTCCCTAATAAGGTAGGTTATTTCCATTTCCAGTTCCTTTCCCATCTTTCTTCTTTGAAATGACACCTCTGAGAGAAAATATGTATTTCCAAAAACAACTCATATGAAAATTAAATTTCATTCACTGTACAAGTCGAATAATTCTACTGTCCCAATATTTAATGATAAATAGTTTGAATAACATGCATAAAATTAATTATCTTTGGGCTGTGCTGAACTAATAGTAATATCACTTCATTAACTATTTGTCCATGAACAAATATTTCATAGATTTAAAAAACTGAAATGTTTGTTTCATAACATTTATCTAAGAAATGGAAGATGCCAAGTAATGTCATTGGGAAAAAGTTGCCTTGACGAAATATATTCCCTCTTAAGTTGATGCTATTCAGCACTGGGTTTTTCTTTTTCTTAGGGGCTTTTCCGCATTTCCTCAAACTCTACAAAGATGAAATTCTGAAAACTTTGTGTTTGTACAGTGTTTGGAATGCAAGGAAACGTTATCTTCCGACTTTTTTCGTAACTCCACAAGTTACAGTATGCAAGTAATCGAATATTATTTTTAGCCTGTTAATTTGAGTCTGGATATTATGCAAAAAATGATTGTTTCAAGAAAGTGAAGGTGAATTGGACACAGATTGAGATGACTGTTTGGGGACATCACGTGACAGGTCAGGTCCTCGAGTGGGACTCTAAGGAGAAACGACGAGTTGGGTTGCGAGATTGATATGGAGGAGATCATGTGAGGAAGAAATGAAAGCTTCTGGGCAGTCATGGAGCCAGGTTCAAAAGACTGGAGAAAAGAGAGTGAAGTGGAGACGTGCTACTGAAGCCCTATGTTTCACTAGGAACCCAAAGGACAAATAATAAATAATGATAATTGGTTGTTTTAGCAGTTTTTGCAGTGGCCTTGAGAACCTCGCGAAGTTGATTAGTCGTTCAAACAAGCATACACGACCCTGACTTTAAAATGTAGCGATTTAGATGCTTCAGTTAATTCATAAACCAAAAATGTGCGTGGGTAGTTAAATGAACGATTATCGTGACAGGATAACAAGATGTTAAAATTTTTTATAGAGGAAACATAATAGTGTGTTCAATACAGAATACTAAAGCAAACTTGTAGAACCCAAAGACATTTATCACCTCTGAGATGAATGGTTTAAGATAACTAAGTTTTCATGTACCTTAACATGTTTTTTTCTGTAAAATTCACTAAAATTATTTATATTTAAAAAAAAATTGTTTGTTCAACTATCATAAATAAAGAATTTATGAATTGTCTATTATTCTTCATGTCAGTGTTCTTTTCTCTTAGGAAAGACGAACTGAAACAAATGTTTTCTCATATAAGAGAGATAAGAAGTGATCAGTTTAGCGATAGTATAACATGTTACTAAATGTTACTAAAAACGTTTCCGCTATCCTATTGTCTTAGCTCATTATACTCAATGAGTCGCTTGCTTTTCATTGCCCTTCGCTACTCGGTAACTGATAAAAATGTTTTCTTTCCTTCTATCGGTTCAACCGCTTTGAGTAACTTTATTTAAAGTTAGGTTATACTTCTAACAGCATGAATTTGCTAAGTGTAGTATAGCATAACTATTTTTGTGTATACCATCATACACACATGCACACACGCAAACATTCGTACAGGTATGTTATTTAATAAAAGCTGAAGAACTCGAAAAGATTGTTTCTCTAATATTTTCATTCATTTGAAGTAAGAGCTATTGGTCATGATAAGTTTAACTACGTATTTTCTTTTACTGACACGAACTTGAAGTGCTGCTTAAATATAATTTCATCGTCTTTGGAACTGTTCTCATTCTTCTTCTTTGATACTGACAATTCCTTTCGCTATACTGAGTCGGATTGCTGAGCCTCTGTTTACAGAGAAGGTGCTACACAGACCCTTCGATAATGCTAGGAAATCCTTCATATTGTAGTCTGATTGGTGACAGGGCGTGCGTTTCCTCCTACTTGAGACATGTCAGCTGCATGTACCTCAACCATAGTGAGTGGCAGCGTTCTCACTGAACCCACCGCCCACGGCTTCAAACGCTAAAGCGTTTTCTACTACGCCACTAAGGCAAGATAGCCACCTCTCGTACAAATAGTACCAGTTGTTGTTTAGTGATACTGGGAATTCACTGTTGCTAAATTGGATCAGTAGCTATTAGTGATTACTTTTATTGATAAACGCAAATATAATATGTGAACTTGTTGAGTTTTTATCGAGTGTTTCCTACTGCTCTTCTCTGTTCCCAAATTCTGGCGCAAACTGAGTGAATCCCTGTCATCAAACAAGCTAAATGTTTGCCCAGAAGTGGAATGAGATGATCAATTTGCAAATGATTTACAGATTGCACCGTCTACGTTGACATTTCGTTTAGTTTTTGAACTGTCTATCTTTGATGTCAACCGGGTTTTCATCTGAAAGCGCTCAGTCACATACATCGGAGATTTGCTTGGGATTGAACAGGTGAAATAGCCGTCAATCAGAATCAAAATCAGTACAAACCACTTCAAACACCAAAGCATAAATCACTAGCCAGTGATGGAATAACAGCCCCTCAGGAGGAGCAAGAATTGTAATTGTGACATTGTATTAACGTGACGTACGAAACTCCACAAAGTGTACCGCATTCAAAATATTCAATCACGATTAGATAAACGCATCAATATGAAAGTGTAAGATAAATCACCTTCATCTATGAAAGAATAATGAGTGATATCATAAGATCGACTATGATAACAACTACTGAAATAGTCACTTAAGTTTCTTTATTTGATAAAATAATAAAGAACCTTTCCAGTGAAAACTGAGGAGCCTAACTGGCTATTTTAGTTGTTGCTAGGATGGACCTCAGAGTTACCTGAATAAACAACATTCTGATAAGAACGATGCATTGAGTATTCTGAAGGATCTGAAAGTAGGTTTAGGAATGGATCCAACATACAAACATTCCTATTTAATAATGATGATGGATATTGGCTAACATTGAAATCCGGGAAGCACATTTCGTCCTATATTTGACTTATTAGCTGCATGTACCTTCACCCCAGTTAGTGGTGGTGTTCCTACTAAGATGACCAAGTGCTCGCCGCTTCGACCGCCAAAGAGTTATCCACTAGACACATCCATCTGACTAGTCTCAAAGTGGAGGGAACGAATGTCATGTCACTGCTATTCATGTTATGTATCCGTTTATGAATTTGTATGATTACAATACATGTCTGTAAAAAGAACTGGTTTATTCTCAGGAGATCTTATTATTGCAAAACTGATCGTAGTATTTCGACAGAATACCAATCATGAAATCTTAAAGTATCCACATTTATTAACTCTAAAACTTAAAATGAATATATGAAAGGAGAATTTCATTTATTCTTCCTTCCACACGTACTCTCTTTCCTTTATTTTCTGTTTTCGGGTGGAGAGAAAAAATGGTAGTTTCGCTGAAATGTCCTAATGAATATTCTTTTTGTCTTTTTCTGTCATTATTGCACTGCTTACTTTCTGTGTTTAATTTCATCTGCGTACTTTCTTTTAGTGTTATATTATTCCTTTGAGAAAAGCCAAGTTATTTAGTTTTCACAAAAATGTCACTACAAACAAACAAACAGTACGGTTTATCATATGAATAATTTTTAAAAGAATATAGCTAAGAACTTCATGTATCCATGTGTTTTTGTGTGTGTGCGTGAATGTATTCCCAAGAGGGTATACTGATGAGCAGGGAAAACGCAGAAAGATGGGTTGATGCCTTCTTCTTAAAGCCTACAGAATTCCTTTATTTGTTGGTAGTGACATTAGGGAATTGCACGGAGTACAGAATCACAAATGTGCATGTGTAGGATACCACTTTTAATACTTTGCAGCTCAGATAAGCGTATACGATGTAGGTTAAAACTTCATAGTCAAGCTGCGAGAGAAAAAACGATGCAGAGTGTAAAAATACTACTCATTAGTATACAGATCCTTTTGATAATTAAAATTCGTTTTATTTCAATGTAATTTCTGTCAGATTTTCAAAGAGAATAACCAGACTAATTAGTTGACTTTCATTTCTCATTTGGTAAATCATTCCGATAAAAAGACTGCTAAGAAATGGTGTATGCATATGGATAATCTTGGTGATTTTGGCTCTATCCATTAGAGATCCTGCACAAAGTTATCAGCTAGTTTACCCCAATTTTGGAGCACCTATTCAAAGGTGTAAGTGCTATGTTGATTGATAATTGAGATCTGAGCAACGGCAAAATGTGAACTAGTGCTCTTAGGGTTACTAACCCGGTACTCTGTCAATGAAATTACGTTCCTGACCAGATCTGGTTATTTCTATATTGTGGTTAAAACTTAACTGGTTATATTTTGTGTTTTGCCACTACTCGCAGATCCGTTTCTGTGTAGTTTAGGGGACGGTGACTGAAACCAAACCGATAATCATTTAGTTGTTGGGTTTCGAAATGCATTCGAAAGAACGTCACAAAACTAATTCTCATGCTGTTGATCCTAGTTTTGCAGTAAACCATGTTTTCTTTCAGCCTCAATCGCCCATTAACTGTACAACTCTAGTTGTCACAACCCGTACACTCAAAAAAGTGACAATAATTGCACTTGGTAATTTAAATCAAGTTCACTGATTAACACAATCACCGCTTGAATAAGTCAATGAGAATATCATTTGTAAAATAAGATGATCTCATTCTATTTGGTAGGGCATTTGTCACTTGAATACAACCTGAACAAATAAAGCAATGATCACTATTAAGAACAAGAATATACCTTATCAGTTAGTTTAGTTTGAGATCTGTAAGGAATTTGTTTATTTCCTTTATGGAATGAGATTACTTGGAGAACCTTAGGAAACCTAAGGGCACTGAACAGCTGTTTTATCCTATTATGGGACTTCTCAGTAGTATGCACTCCTGACCCCGACAGACATAGAATTCAGTACGCGGAAAATGTCTACGCTATATCGCAAACTGAAAGAAACTGCAAAGTCTGAACCATTGGACTTCAACATAGCGACTGAATGGCTAACGCTTTTGCCGTAAAGTCTAAAGGTTCTGAGATTGACGTTTTGAGGAGTTAAGAGAGAGCACTACTGAGAAATTCCAAACTGGAAGGAGACAACTATCCAATACCCTTAAGTTCTCAACATTTCTCAAACGTGTATCAAATAATGCTTTGAAGATCAGCAAAACATTGAAACTCACAGCACAGTGAAAGTCTAAGCAATAAATTCCATCAACTTAGATAACAGGTGCGAAATGTTCAAGAGCGAGTTAAATATACCAATAATGCAAAAATTCCCATTTAGACAGTTAGCTTACATTGTTTCTCTTACTAATGAAATATATCAAGCAAAAAGTAGATGAGATTACGTGTTCACATAAAAACACCGTCCTAACATGTTACGGTAGAGGGGTGAAATCGTGGTCATCGTAACAAGTAAAGGAGTAATGAAACAATAGTCAGTATGAATATTAATGGGAATTGGGATTAGTTAAACTCATTAACAATATTTTGGGAAAGATGAGAAGGTGAGAATTCACTAGTTACCAGAGCTATAATAACCTTTGTTTGACTGCAATGAAACTGTTTTTTAATAATAATTTCTCATTCATCTGTCCAGTAAGGTTGATAATTTTAAGGGAATCACATTATTTCTGTAAATAGTCTTTATGAGAAATATTTCTTTAAATGCACGAATATATAAAACAATTATGACAGGTGATTGCTTAGGCAGTTCTTCATCCATCAATGATTCATTTCAAACAAGTTTACACTTCAAAATCGTGACAAAAAAGATTATAATTAGTGAGGTTATCCAAGTGAGGAATGCAAATAAATACTCAATAATAGCACCCAATGATTATGATGATTCGAAGCAAACAACTTTTCAAAATTTTAAAAACAAATGCCTTTTGGTATGACAATGTTCATCCTTCGAGAGGTGACCGAAAATATGCAGGACGCACAAGTCTGTACATGCTTGATGATTGATTCCTCTTCAGGTATATCCAGCTGACGAGTCTCAAACGGGACGAAACTCACCATCTGGATTCCACTGTTACCCTCTATTTATCAAGGCAATATTGAAGTCTCCCTCATACCGATAAAGACCGGCCTGTTTGATTCAATCAACAAACAAAAATATCGCAGCTTCATCTTCGTTATATAGCTAATTCACACTGGGATTATGTTAAAGCTTACCTATAAAATGAATCAACCTGACTTTGGCTCTCAACTTCTTTCGCGACATTCGTAACAACTCAGGCCTGGATATTTATGATCTGATTAAAAATCGCATCAAAATATCAGTCAAATTGGTACAATCCTCTTATTTTCAACATCTGATGTTTACATTATGATATTATTCCCAAATTGCTTCATAGTTACATCTGTTTGTACAAAGGTTTCGACATGTATGCGCAAAATGAGCAACTCTAGACCATTGAGCATGATACCTTTTAAGTAATGTTTGGGAATGAAATTGCCCGGCTGACAGTTTTTCTATGAACCGTGGAGAAATAACATTCTATCAAATTAGTGAATATGTAACTGTCAGATTCCTGTATTTATTTCACATACGTTGATCAGGATAGAAAAAATCACCCTCAAATTTATCAAAGACCATCATTGCATGCGGTCAAACGCTAGATAACTACTTGTCAAGCCAGTAAATTAAAAATCAACAAATATACTACTTATTCATAGCTAATTTGAAATCTCCACCTCCTTTCAAAAGCGAAACTGTGATTTTTCCTCTGCAAGTTTAACTTAACCTTTTAAAAATGTAAATGGTAAGGAATAAATCTTCGTAAGTTCAATAGATTTTTGACTAAATAAGGCGTCCACCGATGGTTTGGTGTTCTCAGTTAATCATGACACACGCAGATACACATCACCATCATCATTCAGATATATTCAATTTTCTTTGTTAATTAAATTGCGATACGATTTCTTTTAATCAAAGATTAACCGTTCCTTAAAAGAAGAGTTCAAACAATCCTCATTTAGTTTTACATACACTGAAAGTGGGAAATCAAATCCAAATGCCTGAGAAGGTCAGTTCATGAAAAGAATCTCTCATCACTTGTAGGAAAAAATCTCATCCCACCACGTATCGGACTATCACTCCGATGCAAAAATATGACATTGAAGTCAGTTGACACTACTGTGTGACCTAATTAATTAAATCACATTTTCTAACCAGTATATTTTCTGTTCTCAACAGGTGCTTCGAAGGAAATAGAATTTTTATAAACTTTGAAATCAACGCCTTCTTTTTACTTTTTTAAACTTTTCATTTCTTATGCGAACGATACAGCTTGGTGGGACAAATGACTTAACTTTAAGTGACCACAACTAGTCGACGGGCATTCCTATGAATACTTAAACAGATAAACATATATTTTGAGTGACTACAGACTACTGATGTCTGTTAGTAGTTTGTGTTGAACAGTTCAGTTTTCGGTTCTATGGATGAAAGTATGAGTAGTACTTATAAATGGGATACCTTCGGACAGGATTAACAGATAGGGCATTTATCACTGGTACATTCGAAAATTATACTAGTAAATGGAAGTAAAAAACAACAACAAATGTTTGCAGGAAGATGGACAGTCGGTCGGCAAGTCTTGACTCGTATGCATATTTTACACTGTCTTACCTCAAATAGAACGACGTATAAGTAGTAAACTCATTTCATATTGGTGAAAAAGCTTTTTATGCATGCACGGAAAAGAGATCTCTTCTAATAAACACACGAACATTACTAAACGAAGTATTTCATAGTGAAGCTTTAGACCAACCAATGGAACTCATTCACACATCAAAATATTGCAGACCTAAGCGAAATTTTGAAAAGGTTGAAAAATGATCAGCTAATAACCAACGATCTCGAAGAAGACGTCAAACCAACGGCTTCGACGACTTCGCTGCTTTACGGATTATCAACAATTCACAAAACTGGGTCAGTTTGGATGACAGATCCTTGAAATCAACGACTGAAGGTTTCCAGCTGTACAAAATATACATAGACGATGCATTTATTATCTGTGATAATCAGTATGATTTAGATCACATTTTACAAATATTAAATATTGAATCAATTAGTGAATGCATACAAAAAGAACGTTATCCGAAATTATATTGGAAGTCCTTACTTTGAAACAAGGTTTATCCTAATTCTAAAACATTAAAACGACAGGCTCTTAATTGAATGCACTCGATAAAATTAGAGGTCTACTTAGAAAGGAATTTATCGCTAAGGAAGTTCACCGTCGATGATCTACATCAGGAATTAATGTCTAGCTTTCTTGAATACGTAAATGAAGTCTCCAAAAACAGAGCTGAGAAAAGAAAATTGGGACTAGTCAAGTCATTGGAAAAACGAAAGCCAGAAAGGAAATTCCTTCAGACTCAAATCGTTATATTCATAATTTTTCGAGTGTAAAACTAGATAAGTTTCAATTAGAAGTTTTATCGCTTCCAAATGGATTTTTGAAGCTCTAATGATAAGCCGTGACCTATGGGCCCATCCAGTTGGAAGTGAAGCAGATGCTAACTGAAGAGCTTGGGTGATAGTTGCACTATATCATGAATTGACAGAAGTTGGAAATTGTGAACCACTGAAAACTGAACCAGTGGCTGAATGGTTCATGCATTCGCCGTGAGACCTGAAGGTTCTGAGTTCGACCCCTAGCCGGGTCATGGGTGCGCACTGCTGAAGAGTCCCATAGTAGGACGGTGGAGCTGTCCAATGCTCTCAGTTTTCCAATGGTTCCACAACTGATGTCAGTTCATGATGAATACTACCACGAAATTGGAGATCCCCATTCATCTCAAAAATAAATAACTTATAAGATAAAGTCGATTTTCATCCTTTTTCCCTTTCACACATGTTTATTTACTTATTTAGAATGATTATCTACACATTTCATCCTTTAGTATTAAGTAACATTTATTTTTCTATCTTTTGAACAAAACTGTTTGTTTAACTGTTTGCGTTACCATGCTGTTCCCACTGCTTTCACCATAGTTGAGATAATTAGTATTATTACCATTATTATTATGATTGTCTAGATTATCATTTGACTACCTGAGATAGCCGTAGTTTGTCTAGATATCTACTATTTGTGTGCTTCGTTTCCTAGTTACCACAGGCTAAATAGGCCACCATGATTGGTTTAATGCTATATATATGAAAGAATTCATACATATTAGCTTCAAGCCTGATGAGAGCTAATCGAAAATAATATTGTTCCCTGATATGTCTTGTTCTAATTTTGACAATGGGAATTTTTAATAGTCCTTAATATTGAATAATAATCAGATTAACCGCTGTAGTCGAAAATTGATTGAAAATTCACTTTCTTGATGTGGCGCTGACAAGAACAGATGATCAAACATCAAGAAGATCAATCCACAGAAAACCAATGGGAGTACTCAACTTACGAAGTTTCACAGCTGGAAGGATAAATTGAGGAAAGACAGCTTGATAAAATATTACTCATGTTAGAGGACAAATTAGGTGAAATAAAATAATGTGTCAAAATTATTTCAGATTATAGGAATGAGAAGGTATCTACAATATGGAATTAGAAAATTAGGTTACCTGGGATAGGATGTGAATGAATTTGTGCATCCCGAATCGGGCCACGGGAGTTATAGCTGTAACGCTTGCTTTTATGAACACACAATAGAGGTTTAACATTGACCTCGGTGACTAGAAGAGGAATCCAGGACACACGTTTAGTCCTATTTGGGATTCCTCATCTGGATGTACCTGGACCCCAATGAGTGATGTTGTCACCAGCGAGGCTCGAACCCTCTGCTTCAAACGCCAGAGCGTTACACACCAAGTCACTGGGGCATCATAGCCACCTCTCGTGTCAGTTGTTGTAGTGACAGTTGTAATTTCCGGTTGCTATACAATATACAATGCAGTACAACATATAATATTACATGATGCATATACGGCGGTATCGAGGTATCCGCATGTTAGCCCATTTGTTAACAGACGTCGATTGATTCGACCCTGTACAGCAACGGGAAATGATAAGAATCATTACAGCATAGTTTAGGTTTTTTGATCTTAATTGCCACTGCTTCTGCAGTCTGATGTATTCGAAGAGTGGTACCTTTTAGCACTTTGATGAAAAGCCTGTAAAGAGTGGAAAACGACTGATTCATATCCACCTTATGGTTCGTTTCAACCAAGTGTGCAAATATAGAACTAATAATCATCTTCACTACATTTTTACTTAACCACGCTGGGAAGTGTTTGCGAGCACGGAAAATTAGATTTTTACCGCAGCGGCCAACACAACTGATCTGCGTAGTTTGTGAACCAGTATCTCGCTAAGTACAACACCTTTAAATTGTACCCTAATGTATAGTGATTTCCTACTAGGCGTTAGAACATCCTTTATTGTTCTTTTAGTAATCATATGTTTCTTGATTCGCTTTGGTGACACACTGTCACCTATTTCAGGTTTCAAAATAATAAACCGAGTATCGTATTTTATGTCATTATTCTTTTGGAGGTGAATATAATGAATTCAGTCGGTTTAGCTGTGTCGCTTTATGAAGCTGAAGACTGTTTTTATGATAAAATTATAGAAATACTTTTTATAATCTGTGAACATGTTGTAACAACAAATTATTTACTGAACGGAACTGGAATGGATCATTATCCACTACTTATTTTTTAACTAACTGGTGATATTCTATTCAGAAACTGACAAGTAATAATTTCCAATTTACGTATAAAAAAACAATAATACTTAACATTTAGTTTTGCCATTTATCTTACTGTTATTTATTTGAAAATATCAGCTCTGATAACAGAAGTCATTGTCACTTCAATAATCCATTATTCGATTATGAATAGGCAACATTCATTTCGTTAGAAAAAAGGTGAAACAAAGCCTTTTGTCAGAAGACAATGTACAGAATGAAGCTTTTTATTTCATTTGAAATATAAACAGACGATGACAGGCGTTTTGTGCTCCTACTGTAGTCAGAGCTATGTATAAACATACATATATGTGGTATATTTAGCAACATCGAAATAGATAACGATGAACTGGTGTGAAATCAGACAAGAAGATCATGTAATACTAGAGGGGAATATAAAGCGCACGAAGTAAGTGGAATGAAGTGCAGAACTTGAGATAATTAGAAAGTGGATAAATTATTGCTAGGTACATAAGCTTAATCATTGTAATACCCTCTTGAGCGATTTCTTTCTTCCTACAGTACTTGACCATCATGCTGAGTTTCTCACCAATTCAGCGTTGTGACCATTAAATCCTCCTCCTCCTCCTCCTTCTACTACTACTACTACTACTGCTACTGCTACTACTAGTACTACTCTAGCCAACGTATTCTAGCGACAGCCGTACTTCACAGTAAGATGCATGTGATCAGTGAAAACATGCCGTATGTGAGTCTGGCTACGATAGAGCAGTTATTGATGTACCACTAAGAATTTTGACATCAGGCAATAATTAGGTAATTAGGCAATCAGAAGAATCACGTTTACTGTCTTTAAAATCAGTCTGAATTAGGTTAATAGCACCCAAACGTACAGATGACAGAAAAGACCATATATTTTGAATAGTTTGACAACTGAAGTCATCTCACTGACAAAATACTAGTTTATCTAAGAAAAAATTCCGGCAGAAAAAGAATAGCAAAGTTGCATTTTAGAAGTTAACTGGGAGAACTCATTGAATTCAAGTTTTGCAGCTGGTGGCACTCGTTAGTAATGAGTAAGTCCGGTCATGAAGAAATTGGTGTTCCTGCAATACAGTGCACCAAGTTTTTGTATCATCTATCTTGATAAACACATTGTAAAACCCTATCAGATGAGTTTGATTAACTCTAAGCATAAGTATAACTTGGGAAGCATCGCTGTGACTGCAAGCCTGTTGTGTCCTTAAACAAACAAGGTGGCTTTTTTCCAGTTTGCTCTTTTATAAATGAGAGATGTTGTTGCCGAGCAATAGTTTTGCAAATATCTAACGATACTTTAGCTGAAAAGAAATAATTTTCCTCCCTGTAAGTGTATCAGCATAGTACTCATCTTTTAATGAATATTCTTTCCTGATAAACAGTAATCTTATTGTGTTACAATATTATTATTTGTCCCTTGGGTTCCTAGTGGAACATAGGGCTTCATTAGCACTTCACCATTTCACTCTCTTCTCTCCAGTCTTTTCAACCGGGCTCCACCACTACCCACAAACTTTCATTTCTTCCTCACATTATCTCCTCCATGTCACCCTCAGCTGGGACACCCAACTCGTCGTTTCCCATGCACGTTTCACTCGACGGTCTCACCTGATCTGTCATGTGATATCACCAAATAGTCTTCTCACTCTATGCCCAATCCATCGCCACTTTCTTCTGCTGCATACTTGTTGGCTAATAGGCTCTTGGTTGGTTCGTTGCCAGCCAGCCAGCCAGAGTTGCCTGTTGCTTATTCATATTATTCTGGCCATCTAATCTCCAGTGTTAGTATCGAGTGATCGTAGGCGGCAGCTGTTGATGTGACGTATGTCTGTAGTTTGTTGGAAATGCGTTTCGTGACGCCCCAAGTCTCTCAACTACCACATGGAAGCACTAACTTGACTGAAATAGTGTTGAGAGTCCGGATCACGTTCACGCTTTATGCTGAGTGGAGTGCAGTAGATCTCCACACTGGTTTCAGATCAACGAAGGCCTGTCTTGCTGTCTTCCTGATCCTGGCTCTGACGTCCTCATCCTTGCCTGTGTCCCTGTAGTTGAAACGATGCTGCCTTGCCTAAATAGGTGAAACAGACAACTTCCTTTAGGTTTCTCCCATTGATGGTGCTTGTTGTTGTTATTGGTTGGGTATCTTCATCACCTCTACCTCTGTCTCCTATAAGTTCACCTGAAGTCCCGTATTCCTTCGCTGCCTCTTCTGTCAACTTGTTGGTTTCTGCCTGTAGATCCTCGAGTTTGTGTGACATTAGACATAAATCATCACTGACAAGATCCAAATCCTCTAGGTTCTTTTCATCTGTCCAGCCAGCGTATGCCCATCTTCTCGCTCCTCACTGTTTGTTGCATAATCCAGTCCACCACAATCGTGAAGATGACTGGTGATAGTAGGTCACAACTTGTCATACTCCTGTCCCCTGTCTTCACTTCAAAGGCATCACTGAGCATTCCAGTGCGAATTACTCCACATTTGGTGTCGTCATATAGCCGTTGAATGACGTTGATAAAGGTTTGTGGTACTTCACAATATTGAAGCAGTTACCAAATTACTTCTCGGTCGACGCTGTCAAAGGCTTTTTCAAAGTCGATGAAGTTGAGGTTGAATTGACTGCAATTCTATACTCTGTTCTATGATGATGTGTGGCGTAACGTTGGAATTCGGTCCGCACATGATTTGTTCTTCATGAAGCCAGTCAACCAGCCTGTTCCATTAGTAGTTTTGAATCCAGCACATCCTTTAGTCTCTCCAGGATGATACAGCCTAATATTTTGGTCGGGGTGAATAGGAGCATGATTTCACGCCAGTTCTTGCAAAGGCTTAGGTCATCCTTTTTTAGGAGTTTGACAAGATAGCCCTTCTTCCAATCGCCAAGTACCTTTCCTTCCCTCCTCCTAAACCATGTGCAATAGTGGTGTGAGCATGTCCGCTGCTGTCTCTGCGTCTGCTTTCAATGTTTCTGACAGAATTCTATCTGTTCCTGTCACTTTCCCGAATTTCAGCGGTTTTACGGCATTCAGGACCTCAGCTTTTGTCGGGGTGCCTCTTCTCATTTACAGTTGGGCTGCTGGTGGTATTTCTGGGCAGCTGCAGGTGGTGGTGGTGGTCGATTCAAGAGTTTTCTGGAGTGGTCAGCCCATTGTTTCGTTTGTTTCCCCTCTTTGGTAACTAGGTTTCCTTCACAATCTCTCACTGGTTTCGTCTGCGTTGATCTCTTCCCTCCCATATAGTAACCTGGTTATTTGATGCAATGTTGTCAGGTCTCTATCTCTCCTACCTGTAGCCTGTTCTGCTTGTCTTTGCGCGCACTCTTCTTCACTTCTTTATTCAGTGTTTTATACGTTGTACTCAGTTCTTCTACTCATTGTTCATCTCTGCACTGCACTGGTTCATCTTCTGCTTCACAATCTCCCTCTCTCTCCTCTATCAGCTTCCATGTTGAGATCCGACCAGATCCATTCCATTACTTGTCTCGTTTCTTCCTCCTTCCTAATACAGTTATGCAGGTTTCTTTCCACATCTCTTTCAAAGAGTTCCAGTGTTCTTCCACTCAGGTTTCTTCAGGGATGTTGCTCAATACCTTCCATTTTGTCTTGATGGCTGACGTGAAGATGTCGTTTGTAGTTTCGTCCTTCAGTTTAGTTTCTGTTCTAGGTGTTGAACTTGAACTGTGGTCTATCACCAACTTCCTTGAAGGCTTCCAGCGTGATATCGAAGGCAGGTTCCTTGCACTAGATAGTGGTCTGAACCTATATCTGCTCTCCTTCTTGGTCTGATCTTTTGTCTAGTAGGCTGCGTCTCCCCTTTCTTCACACTGAGATGAAGTTGATCTGATTTTTAGTGTAGTGTGTCCTGGTGAAATCCATGTCGCTTTGTGGATATCCTTGTGCTGGAACACAGTACCTCGAATCACCAAATCATTGAATGCACAGAAATCTGCAAACAGTTTTCCATTCTCCTTCATTTCACCGAGTGCTTCTCGGCCCATGATGAGTTCTCTTCCTGTGTTGTCAGCTCCCAGTTTGGCATTCATGTCACCCATTAGAATGAATTTTGATGTCGTCATCTGGAGTGGGGTCTTGTCCAGTACTGATTGCAGTTGTCTGTAGAATTCCTCCTTCTTCTCTTGATCTGCATTATTTATATGTGCGTAGCGTAGCATTGTATGATTGTGACTTTCCTTTCTTTTGAGTTGAATCTCGCTGTCATGATCCTGATCGTGAAGGTTTTTGGTTTCCACTGCATGAGAAAGAGCCTTCGATGCTCTTGGAGACATCATGCTGTCCACTTGAAAACCCAGTGTGCTGGTGGTTGTCGTCTGGGTGACAATATTGGAGTAGATTATTAACTCTTCAGTTTAGAGTTGTGAGAGTTCACTTCCATTTCATCTGCATCCGCAGATTCCCATCCTGGCATTTCTATGCCATACCTTCTCATTTCGTTTGCAATCTGGGTAGCCTTGCTGGTTTTAATATTGTGTGGACATTTCATGCCCCCAATCTTACTTTCGCTTCCATCGAGAGAAGAGAAGACACATCGGCCGGTTAGCTTCCCGAAGGCTTTCACCAACTGGCGTCATTTCGCACCTCCAGTTCCAGTGGAGAATAAGTTTAATTTTATTTTTATAGTTTCTTTGTGCTTTGACGTTTCTTTAGCGGTTAGATTGGTTTTCTGGGGTAGGGCAGCTAGCCCTATGCCCAACCTTGCCTCTTTATCCGGGGTTAGGACCGACCAGTAACTTGTGAACTAGTTACCTAGGTCTGGAATATACCTAAATGGTAGGTAAATAAAGTCTGTAGGTAAATACGCATCTGGGATAATCTTTTAGGGACAGATTAGTGAGAATAGTTTACTTACTTATTTATTTGCTGCTAACAATTTGATCTGCAGAAATCATGATCTGTAGTCTGCATTCAAGGACTGACTGTCATTTTGCATTACTTTGGAGAGTGTAAGTTGAAAATGTCCTCAAACATAACATCTTTTATTGTTCAGAAAGCAAATAATCTGTGAAAACTGATCTTTTTATCCACTTTCCAGTATCTACCAAGTTGTTCCTTAGAATATATGTATCTATCCCGGTAAATCGAACTGTTCTTCCCGGAGACTGGAGCCTATTATTTGTCAGTCGAAACACCAGAGTGCAACTTTGCAGTCTCAATGTGTGCACACCCAGCAGACAACTGATCGTTCGAAATAAAAAGTAAAATAACGGCCAAATAGTATTCGATAAATTGCTTCGCCTCATTCTGGCGCATAAATCTGATATAATAAAAATCTTGTTTGCTCAAAATTTAAATGTTTCGTATTGACTTAGCTAACAGTAAGTTTTTCGCTGAAAATTAAATTCCTACTCAATTAATCTAAAAAGAATTTCTTTGTTTGCGAAATTGTAAGCGTTTCGTTTCATCCTATTTGGCCATTTAAATTTGTTTTTTCTTTGACCTTATTATATGCATACCAGTCGCTAAATTGCGTAATTTATTGTCACTGGTTTCAAATGACCTGAAGTAGCGTTGATTTCTGGTTGTCCTACAACTGTCAGACTTTACAAATTAGGCATGTTTCTTTCCGGCAAAAGCTGAGTCACATATAAATCAGGCAGAAGGCCAGAAACAATCTAGCGATTTTGATTCGAACTAAAAGTGTTTATTATTTGGAGATATAATATCCCGGTGTTTCATTGATTTTCCTAATCACCTAATATACAGTTAGTATGTATATACTCTGCTAAATGAGTCAGTAGATTTTCCACCTTTCCTACCTAATGTTAGGATCTCAGAATATACTAAGCGATAGGCAGTTCGAATAAGAGACTAATCAATATATTAACTGAGAGACGGAGGCAGATTAGGAGAAGATTTAAAGTTTAGTCTGAAGTTAAGCACTTTCATCAGTAATATACTATAATCAGCTTCAAATTAGGTGATTCATAATCGTTAGCTAGTGATTTGTAACATTCAGCCAGTCCCAGTGAGGAAACTCACCTTTTCACAAAGGGCCCAGTTAAACAGATTCCAGGTTTATTCACACATTGCACTTCTTTCTTGTCATCTTGTTAATCACTGGGATTTTAGATGTCACTCCACATGATGGTCAATGGTGACTAAGCACATTTGATATGCACACTCTAATTAACAATGACGTCTACTGGACAATACAGCTTATGCAGAGTACTGTGTAACTGAAAAATTACCACCCTGGTAGTTCCATCGAACATCACCAGGTCCTTGGATTTTGCTGCAATAGAGTGCTTACAGTCTTTTTTCCCCATCCACCTTGAAGCATCTGTTTTTATGGTCAATCAGTAAAAAAGGAGTGAACTGCTCTGTATCAAGGCAGATATTGGGGCGAAGAGTGGCATTAAACTGCAATTACCAGTGGAAATTATACCAATCACGTTAAAAATATTTTAAAGCTTAATAATAGGCTGGTGTGAAGAATATTCTTTTTCATGACTCCACTACCCATTGTTAAACTAGCTTTCTTTTTAAACAGGTTTTGAAACTTCTCTTTGCCAAAATCTTCAGAAAACTGAATGTTAACAAAGAGCACTAGAAGCCCCGTTGGTGAACTACCAATTCTTAAAACTTCCGAGACAGAAAGAAAGTGCCGAGGGGTCGAATAGAACTGATGACTACTGGAAACAATATAAGTTGATATGACAGTTCACCTCTTGACGTGACTCAGTCGAATGGCTTTCAGTAAAAATCTTTCTTTAATTCTGTACATAGTTTGAACACTTGATTTTGCACAAATGTTTTCATCGAAACTTTCAACTTATGTGGTTAGATCCGTTCATGTTTAAGAAGATTCTACTGATATACTTACTCATAAAGCAGCTAAAATGCAACTCAGAGCAAAAATATGATCCATCAATCAGTCAAAAGATCTCAAAACTTTATCTGCCATGGAATTATTGCAAGTTTCTTGTTTTTAGTCAGAATTTGAGGATTTGTTCTAGTGCCTAATTAAAGATATGATTAAACGCTTCCTAGCTGAAGGACAAGTGACGTGACGTGGGTCGTATATATCAGAAACATCTTTCACTGTGTGTCCCACTGATCTGTAGAGGAGTTAATCAGATAAACGCCTTACTTACAGACAATTTTGATTATTATTATTATTATACTTTTCAGCCAGTTGTTTTAGTTACTTTCAATATCTACCTGGAATTGCCCATCGTCCATTCATTCAACCACAGATCAGCTTTCAGATACATTATCATTTCTGTTGTTAACTGTCAAAAGTCATTAAATTTACGGATCTTTTCGGTTTATTTTTTGATGGGAAATGATTTAGATTAGTCATTACCGGTTGATCGGCAAATTACAAGATGATGGAATCTTCTAGCGCTTGCGCTAACCTTGAAATACAAGCTACCAAGTGCTTGTTTCGTTGTATCGGTCTACATGTAAGGCACTGTAACTAGAGGTTAGTCATACACGCTTGGAAAAGAAAGAATCGTCATCAGATTTGTATCTTCATGATCTCAATCCATCATTAGCTGCGCTCAGACTGAACTAGTTAGTCGCCGCAAGCATCTTCGATGGCTTTTTATTGTAGAATCTAACCTGATCTTGTCAAAGTTTAACTTTCGACGTTAAAAATACTTTTGCTAATAAGACAACTCATAAAAGCTTAATGATAGATAGGGTGGTTATCTGGGGAAACTCACAGAATTTTTTAAAAAGCAGTGTGAAAAAAAATTCCACTAAGCATATGGAAGATTATCGCGTAATTATTTAGGGAAATAAGTTTTCCAACCTAGGATTGCTACTGACAAATCAATGTTTCCAGTTTTATATACGTAAAGTTCATCATTCATCTTCTTTCACTGATTCTAACAAACTTCAAACTTTATAACTGCCAAACTAATTCCAGGAGAAAAGGTTAACGCAGATACGCATAAGTGTAAAGCTTATTATCGCGTGCGCTTGTACACTTCAGCTCGATTCTTGTAAACAAGGAGAGCTCAATGGCAGTTTCACTTTAATCATCCAATATACTGACGTAGATTGTTTTCATTTTCTAGTGAGATGGACTGTTAAACACAGAAATGGCAGTTGTTTTAAGGAAATTCATCTTGGAGATTTATTTTTACAGAAACCGTGTGACTTCTTCATTTTACGATCCCTAGTATAGCGTTCTGCGCAAAGTCTTGTAAATTTTTACCAAAGAAGGTGACGATTGGAGTTGGTAGGAACAAAATAATCTTAAGCTGCATTTTTCGGTAAAGGCTATTCTGACTGAGACATGACTGTTTTATGTTCACTAGTCTCTTTTTTCACACTCTCACAAGCGACTAAATCTACATGACTCTCGCGTATCATGTTCGAAAGTTTTATTTCGACAGTTAGTATTATTTACATACAATTAATTGTAATATCGTAAGAGGGATTACTGCATAGGTGTACTTTTTTTATTTTCCATATTCGTAAAAAGATGAACAATTTAGAGTTAATGCCATCTTATCTACGAAATATGATAATTCATGTACACAGACTCTTATCTCATTATGTATATCCATTACATCTAGTTTATTGTAACTGATAATACCTACATATTTGCAATTTCAAAATGAAATTTTTATCCTTATCAGCTTTTACGAACTGGTGAATTAATAAAACATCGGAAACAGGGTTTTATTACAAGAATTACGACTATGGTTGTACGCGCTGATGTGCAAAGTCGTCATATTATTTCATTACGCTTATTTTTGGACTTCTTTCAGCTTGTTCATAAACTTTTCTTCCTACTAAAAAGTAAAGCAGCTTCACTTGAGAGCGCAAAATGTTCTATATTTTGCATTAAAAAAATCTCATTATTATTTTGTAAATTCCGGAGCCTTACTATACAGAATCGATTATTATTATTATTTTTCCTTGGGTTCCTAGTGAAACATAGGGCTTCAGTAGCACGTCTCCATTTCACTCTCTTTTCTCCAGTCTTTTGAAATTGGCTCCACGACTGCCCAGAAGCCTTCTTTTCTTCCTCACATGATCTCCTCCACGTCACCGATGTATGCTTTGTTAGACTTTTGTGTTCTGTTATTCTGTCTGACTTCGATCGACTTATCTGATGTATATACTTGACCCCATAATCATTACCTGGTGCTTATTTGATGCGTTAGCTTGTTTGGCCTAATCAGCTTTACTGGATCTCAGCCTACAAAGTTTCGCTCTGAACAAATTTGTGAGTTTCAATGCCACCCTTATTTTAGCACTGTTAAGAAATCTGCCTATAACTTTTGAAGTGTCTTTTCTATATATCAACAGTACACAGGATTCGAATTCCTTCTTAGGTATGTTTCATGAATTGGAAAGTGAGAAAGGAGATTAAATTGAACTATAAAATCAAGAGGAAAGGAGATTCAAGGTTAGATACCAGTGGTTATTGGAAATCAACATATTCGAATAGATACTTTGATTTCACATCATCTTACACCATATCTATCAAGACAGGCTTGATGAAACATCCAAGCAATTGGCCTCGGAGTTTGGTTAGCAAGTCAGAAAACCTAAATCTGGAACTGAAACACAATAAAAAGACATCACGTCTTGAAATAAGGTGGATAAAGATTTATAAGTGAAGAAGTGATAATGTTAGTGGTAAATTTTTAGTGTTGCCACATAAAGAAGGCATATTAGAAATTTTACGTATAGTTCCTAACATTGCTGCAATTAAGGTGGCATTGAAACTCACAAATTTGTTCAGAGCGAAACTTTGTAGGCTGAGATCCAGTAAAGCTGATTAAGCAAAACAAGCTAACGCATCAAATAAGCACCAGGTAGTGATTGTGGGGTCAAGTATATACATCAGATAAGTCGATCGAAGTCAGACAGAATAACAGAACACAAAAGTCTAACAAAACACACATCGGTAGACTCTGGTTACATAAATAATTTAGAGAAGAACTCAGATATCACTCTGCATGCACTGATCCATAAATACACTACAGGTTGGTAGGATAAGGTGACAATTCTAAAATCACATATAACTAGGTAGAGGGTGAGACTGAACAAAGAATCTCTGTACACAGGTAAAACAAGAATGACTTATCATCACATATTAGAGATATTTGAAAATGTGTACTACGATTAAAATGAATGAAGAACTGTGTTGAACTATGTAACAAGTTGATTATGAAAGTTGTATGATTACTTAGATGTGAGTGCGAGCAGTAAATTCCGCTTGACACGTCGTCCGGTAAATAATATTGTATCACTGTGTTCTGATTATATCAAAGAAACAAACTTATATGGTTGAATATTTTCATGTTAAAACATTTCTACACTGAGACTTTTTCTTCAAGCTTAAATGTCCCACAGAAACTGTTGTTTAATATATTTCTGGGCATGTACAGTTTTCTAAAAGACTTATTACTTCAATTCGAAATTATATGAAAATACCACGATGAATGCTATCTTCATGAAACTGACCAGAAAAGAAAGCGATTGAAGCAGAATAACAAATTATCAATTTGTCTTGTCTGTTTTTTGTGAGCTGCTCAGAACGGTCTTGTAGTTAAATAAAGTTAGTTAGTTAACAGATAAGGTTGATAAGACATCCTGTAAAATTTCACTTATGTCTATGTTTCAGCAGAGAGTTCAGGGAAAGAATATGAGTGATAATAAACCATTACATACGAAGGTTAACAGATAAGTTGATGCTAAAGAATAGACAAGTTATTTAGAAATGAAGTAGAACAATAATCAAATAATGTAGGAACAGAAAAACAGTCCAGTCAAAAGCCGATGTCATTAGGTAGGAGAAAGAATAGTAGTCTGGTCACTCGGCATATTATCAAGACCGAGCATGAAGTAGATGGTTTAGAATTCTTCAAGGTAATGAGTAAACAACATAATTCAAACCTTCTGAAGTTGTCTGAGTCTGTAGCCATCAAAGGACGGAAACTGAAATTGCATGTTTGACCAACTTGGTTCAACTCATATTATTATTGTACAATTTGTCCATTTCTTATCATCAACTAGCCGACTTGTTAATCTTCCTACGTAATCTTTCATTACTATTCATATTCTTTTCTCAAACTCTCTGTTCAAAGGCATTAAACCATATCACTACCTGTTCACTAACTGACTTTGTCTAATTGCAAGAACATTGTAAGTAGCTGAGAAAAAATCGCCACAATAAAATGGCACCACGTTAAGCTGTTCCAAACATTATTTTTCTCTTTTCAATTCCTAGCTTTATTGGCATGTATTAGATTTAATTGTAAAGAAGTACATTTAATTTGGCTTAGTAGACATACATTCGGAATGAACTCATCATGAAGTGGTTCAAAACAGTGGTCATTATGGATAGTTAATAAAATTTCTATCCCAATGTTCCCCTTCTTGAAGTAAATAAAATATTAGTAATAAAAATGTCCAATAGACGAAAGTTATGTCAAAGGTATATGCATATATAAAAATCTACTTATTTCATTACTAACTTACCAATTACAGCTAGCATAACGAATATCAACAGATATGTGTTCATTTTTAAGTTTCTTTAAGTGATTTTATTACCCCTAAACAATATATGTTGCTCTGTGAATCACGAAGTCTTTTCGACGCTGAAATTATTTAGAAAACTTTCTTCTAAACAATTTCTGTGTAGTATTTATATAGGGGTTTATAAATTTTTTTGAAAATAACAACTGAAGTATCATTGGTTTCTGAATTTCTATTCTACATTTACCAAGATTCTTTACAATGTCCCACTCAAACATAGGTAAATTAGATCCATTTTTAGGCAATTTTTGATTGGTTCAAAATTAGTTTCTCATATAAATATTTTAAGCAATCAGAATTAAGAGTAGGAAAATGAATAAGTGAAATTACGTAATAAAGAATTTATCTAAAATGGTAAAAATTTTATGATAACCATGACAAAGACAAAGGTTGAACTTGGTCTATACTGGACATATAGCGCTGCTCTAAACTCCTGGGTTCTATTGCTTCTGTTATACCTAACTGCATTGGTCTCATTCCATTTCAGTGAGCTGATCAAAACTTGTAGAGGATTTTGAAAGATTTCTCAAAAGGAAATGAATGAACTGAATTCAAAGGGTTTTCAGTTATTGAACTGGTGTCGCACTTCTATTCTTCCTTCGTTATCAGTGTTCCTAGTAAAAAGTAGTTTCCACCTTTGTCTTTACCATGGGTATCATGAAACCTCGACTGTTCTTTAGAAATCCTGTAATATGCAATTGTATTTATCTGTTTTCTCATTTAGAATTTCTGAAAAATATTGTACTGAGTTTTACTCAAGTTAGCTGTTGAAGCTTATGAATGTTTAACTTGCGAATCAATAAAAATTACGAAATCTTCCAGCTACACATATGCGATACTTTTCTAGGTTTTTCAGAATAGACAAATAAATAATAAAGAGCTAAACTAACTTGTAAGCATATTTTTTCATTTGAAGATGAGATTATCAGCCAACTTGCTTACCAGTGGTAAAAATGATATTTGGAACTAAGGGTTGTAGCACTCTAGTTATCTTACTTTCCACAGAGCCCATTTCCTATCATGTCTCTAAAGCTGACTAGGTTCCTTATAGGAAACGTTGCTCATTTCTGCTTTATAAATATTTATTGATGTCTTAACTTCATGAATTTACTCTTTTTCTGCAAATTATTTTCATAAAATCAATAGTTGAAAATTGAAATGAATGAAAAATGTATGCATTTTTATTGCCTGCTTAGTCACTAGCTGTGGAATCTAAACCGCGCTTCTTCTTCAATTTGGAACTCGTCAACTTGATGTATTTGCATCCCAGTGGGTTAAGCCTTTTTCCACCTAGACGTGAATCCAGTGCTGATAGCTACACATACCAAAGCGCTGACCAAAAGACCAATAGGGCGCTACAGCTACCTTTTGTGCAACAGATATCAGTTAATGTTTTATACTTCTAAACTCTTTTGTAATGTTGCATCTTTTTGGTTACATCGTTTTCCTATTTGCTATGTGCAAATCAGTTAGAGGATGTCACTCATGTTCTCGGAGTTGAGTTCCAAAGCTGAAAAAGTAAATTTTAACTCTATTCATTACAGTACCCTATTGATCTTAGTACCAATATCATTTAGAATACTTTACAGTATCGTATAAGAAGTATCTTATAATTTTATGATTTTAACAAAAGGGAAATCAAGTCAGTTATTCATTATTGTTTAATTATTTTCCCATAAAATACTTATAATCAAAAAAGTTTTATTGATTAATCTAAAGTAATCAAACATAGAAAAAACGTATTCATTAGGTCTCATGCAATTTGATAGTACCTACCGGAAATAAAAATTCAGAATAGTAGAGATTTTACTTACAGATATGTCCCGTATTTGATTAACCAATGCAGTTATCACAGTGAGTATCTTCAATGTCTAGACTTCCTTCACAAACCAGTTATCCAGTAGACCTACGCAGTCGTTTCAGGGTGTACACTGCTTCTTTGTGGAAGTTCCAGAAAAAGAACTACACCGTTATATCTACACCAGAAGAAGACGATTATATCAAGCTACTAAGACTATAGTCCATTAGAATCACTTCGCACATGATAAATGCTTATGAAACAAACAATAAGAAGTTTGAAAACTGAAACACCTCCTCAACAGACTTACTAATCTTGTCAGCTGGTAGGGATTTAAGGTGTTATGTCTGGATTTACAAAATGCTTGTGAAATCTTGGATAAATGATTGCAATCGATATGAACAGGTAGTAAAAAACTGATATTGTTTCACTAGCAAACTTAAATGTGCAGATTAAGAAAAGTAGTCAGTCTGACATCAAGAACGGGAGGTGAAGGACTGTATGCAATTCCCAGCTACGTAAATAGATGAAACAATGCAACTGTTCCATTTAAAAACCCTAAAAATGGGATATAGGCACTGGATAAATCAGTGGGTTACTTAGCTACAGAACACACTGTATCACTCACCAACCAGAACAGCTGATCGAAGAATATTTTAAGCCAGCGGTTTCTGACCATGACTAGACATGTGTAACACATTTCCAAAGGCAGTGAACTTACTCTACAAAGGTTCAAAGCCTTTTTGGTCGACTTTCCTCTTCTCCCCAAGTCTCTACGCTTGAATTCTGCATTACTGACACTGTGACACCATGACACATCACCTGTTCTATGAAGGCAACAGTGACCGAGCACCTGAAGCCTTCTCTGATCCGCTACCTTTAATAGCCGTTCTTCACAGCCATGTAGTAGAACGGAGCAAGCTGCGGCACATTATATTCTACTATTAATCGACAGTCGGGTGTCGCAGTGACGTTACAGATGGTGTTAGTCACAAAAAGCCAGTCGAGCCTTGTTTGTCTGTGTGGGGGTTTCGTTGATGACTGACCCAACTGAGCTGATTCGACTTCCACGGTAAATGAAGTGGTCAACTCCCCCAACCACTTCACTCCTTACAGATGGAGGGTGCACCATTGAAGACTACTCCTGAAACAAAAGTTTACATTTGTATGACAAGAAACGCATCCCAAGCATTGTCAAATAGTCACTCAAGATGTCTAGAAGGCGCGTCTTCATCTAATAAGGCTATTTGATTTGTGTACTTTACAACTACCAAGAAGTCTCTTGTGATATGATAAATCCCTGTGAAGACAGATGACGGGAGGTAAACATCCATAAGAATGTCGTTGACAAAATTGGACTTGGATAGAGAGAGTGAACATCCCTGATGGACACTACTCAATGTTAACA
Organism: Heterobilharzia americana; assembly: GCA_944470555.2. Lineage (NCBI taxonomy): Eukaryota > Metazoa > Platyhelminthes > Trematoda > Strigeidida > Schistosomatidae > Heterobilharzia > Heterobilharzia americana. The sequence goes on from OX104130.1 coordinate 1,233,585, forward strand.
GCTCGCCTGACAACTTGCAATAGACTCTGACATGACCGTGGGTGTCCTAGTTAAATTTTATGGAAAGTGGAACATAGACACGTGGGTATATCAGTGGGCTATTAAGCCCTTGAACACACTGCATTACCAGACAATCACAGCAGCTAGTCAAAGAGTATTTTCAGTCAATGGCTTCCATTGTTTACAAAGAGATTTGTCTTGTACAGTAGCACCTGTGTCAAAGCTTGTATTCTCAAAGTGACATTCAGAACTAACGTAATGGGTTTACAGCAGTAGGAATTATTACACAAGAATACTTACATTGAATGGATTTATGAAGTAGTTTGTTTCAGTACACTTTATTTTATTGTGAAGAAACCTTAAAAAAGCAAAATAAAGATTAGTTTGTATGTATCTATTAAAATATATTAATGCAAGATAATGTGTAGGTCGTACAGGCAGGCGGCTGTCTACTCGTGTAGCTCCCCACTTACTTAGATGATCAAAACTTTCTCAAGTGAAGATTTTAAAAAGCTCTATAACCAAACACTAGGAGCCTGGAGCATGGGACAGCTGTTCTGCGTAATGTGAGGCCGCTCAGTAGTATGCACCCGAAATCTCGCGATGATTGAGCCCATAACCTTGGGGACTTGTAGCGAACACTTTAACAGTCTAGCCGTATGGTTGAGTTCAGTGGTTCATAGTTTCCTGCTTCTTTCACACTTGAATGTTCAGATTTCAGGGTGATGGTGGCGCATACTAAGGGGAAACGGCTGTCCAGTCCTCATGGGTTTTTAATGATTCTGCACGCGATGTCATTCCGTGATGACTGTTACCTTGAAATGGATAAAACGGCTATGAATCTGAGACTAAATTTCCTTTTCATTGATAGTTACTGCTGGTTGACTGTTAGAAACGATGCTGTGATCTTTATATTTTTCGATAATGTCTTGTAAACTTCACATTGGTTGCTGTAGAATGACAGGTGTGAGAAACAGTTTACTACCCACGAACATTTTAAGATGCTTTTAAACTTTGTTTACATGAAACAGTCCATGAGTTTCTACTTCTGCCTGCCTGGCTTAGGCAACCACTTGCTACAGTAGTCATTCAACGGTTCAAAAGGACTTTACAGAAGTTTCTAAAACTCAATCAATCTCATGACTTACTTGTCCGTAAATCCTTACATTACTAGCCTCCATGATAAATGACTCAAGCGTGAAAAATATAACTGTGTATTCACCTGGACTTAAAATACTGCAGAGAAGATACTGCCTCCAAATAATTGTATCTATGGGTGTACAAACAAGTTGACAGCTAGTGTTGTGAGTTTCCCTATCAAAATGAAACTATTCAATAGTCTTTCATAAAATGTATAAAACACATCAACGCTCAATCATTATTCGGTGTCCTCAAGCGGATTCTGGCTTTAAAACCAATCAGCATAATTTTCTACTGACATAAAAGGGGGAGACTTGAAGGCAATCTAGACTGCATCTGACATAAACTGTACAACCATTATGTGAACCGTTAAGAATATTGACTTCTTAGTCTTACCATCTGAAGTAACTAGTGAAGTCTTCCCGAACATCAGCTTCATCATTTCCGTCAGCTTTGACATATTGCGTAGTTTCGCCACCGAATAATACGAGCAACAAGTTTAACAAACTACATTTAAAAACATCTATTATGAATGTAGTTTCAGGTTAGTTGGAGTTTCATTTGGGAATCTTAAACCACCAGATAGCTGTTTCTTCCTTGAGTGGGGCTGCACAGCAGTGCTCACCACTACCTATCCGGGAATCAAATTAATGGTCCTCAGGTCTTGTGGTGCACGCGCTGATCATCCAGCCAGTCGGTCCTGCTTAAGTGGTCTACACTTTGAGACTTCCGTCAAGTCTCTGATACAGACAAATAAGTCAGCTTTTACTCGTCAAATACGTCTTATGTTATTACCGATGAATAAGTTCAACAAAGCAGCTTACAGGTGAAGACACCCTTATTATCAAAGAACAAGGTTTGAAATAAACGACACAGGTATCTACACGTTTATTACCATGGTAGCCTTTTAATGTTTGATGAACGGAGAGAGGTGTTCTTGGACGTTTGTGCTCAAAATGTATCGGATACTCAGCTGGTAGATAAAGTATATGATTTTAATAATAATGGCAGAATCTATAAGCTTCGATCAGGCCTTAGTTTTCGACGACTAAAATCATTGCCACCCATATTCTGACACAAGCTTAATATGTTAGTTATTTAGAGGGAATCAGGGTAGGAAGCCCTAACGGAACAGGATATCGGGCTGGTTTGCACTAGTCAACAAGGCCTATGCGTAACCTCCAGAGAATTCATGTCCACTAGGAAATTCAAGCCTATATCACTAAGTATCGTAGTAACAACCGTTACCTCTGAGCTGTTTAAACCCGGGTGGACTGACTTCTAAAGAAAGATATACGGCATTATATTGCTTCGTATTTACAATACTTAAGGTCTGTAGTGAACCAAAGATACCAGTACTTTTGTGTGTGTGTGTGTGTTGGGTTGTTGCACGAACAGTGTTTTTCAAAGATGAAGATTAAAAGTAAGGCAATCGCAACCTCATAGAGTCTTACACTTGCATTCAAGACTACAAAGTAAATTGTAGTGATTAGTTTTTGTGAATGACTATAAGAATGCATAGCATGTATGCTCATGTTCATAATGGATTATTCTCAGGGCTGTTTCATGGAAGAAGATGTATCTTCTTAACATATTTGCATTTTGATTGGTCTTTAAGGCATTGAATATAGCCAAAACAAACAACTTTTTTTGTCGTTTTTTTCTGTTTTATGCTGGCGCCTGTAACTTGTATCATCAATATGCATCAGTAAGTTAATAGATTAGCCTAAAGTTTTCATTCATTTATTTCAGGTAAGCATGTGAGATTATATTGACAATGTAGTTTATTAGTGTACCATTAAAATACTAAATAGATTTTTGTTTATTAGTAATCCCCCATTTTATTGATCACCAGTTTGCCATGCGTTCCTGGACCAAATAATCGAAAACCTACTGAATGCAAGTCTGAAAATTATTACCACTTAAGTAGTAGTCAATCAGTGCGCCACAAATAATATATATATATATATTTTTCTTGTAAGCGGAATTTCGGAGACAAAAACAAGCAGATATACACACTTTTTCCTCCCTTTTTTCTATACTGATTGCGAATTTATTCAGGTTAACGTGTAGTTGATAGGAAGAAAATCATAGTAGTGCTTGTGAAACAGTTAGTTCTTGTTCCATTGGGACGCTATCTAAACAACAAGATAATGCTGTACAGTTTATTGATGTGAAAATAAGCTATTCTTGAATTAAACTATAATAAATCCACCTTGAGTAGTTTGACCAGTTCGACTGATTATGATAACCAGTAGGAATTTCGAAAACATAAAATTTTAGTTACTTGATATTAGTGATGGATAGCGGGTAGCAGGAGAATTAAGGACGCTGGTTGCATTTGATGTACGACTCGTCAGATAGACATGCCTGACTCCCAGTGAGTGATGTTCCCACTAAGACTCAAATTTAGGGCCAGTCGCTTCAAACACCTGACAAATCCTAAATATGATGAAGTGCGCCTCTTGGATTTAACTGCTAGCTAAAATTCATCGTCAGTATCAAAACTGAGAGTGTTGGCAATAACGAGGCATCCGAACAGAAGTTCGTATGTCAGTAGTTGTCGGCCAAGTTGGGGATGCATAAGCTAAATTATCAAAACTGTTTTATTTTTTCTCTATTGGTAGAGATAACTTGATGTTATCCTTGTATATGACACAATAAAATCAACTAATAATGGTTCGTAATTAGGTTGTTACAACAGACAACTGTTTTATAAGTAATAATCGAATTAAAATACTCTATAAAATATTTGAAAGTAGAAACTGGAAAAAGAAATTGTGCAATTGATGTCATTAGTGATGGAATACACGTGCTCAAAAGGCTGTTTTTCACAGGAGGCTAATGCCGCCTGAACAAACAGTACAACTCCAGACAACCGTTTGGTTTCCTGTTGAAACTTCTTAGTACACAATGCAGAGATTAATAGTTTGAAGACGTAACTTGGCTTTTTAGCGGCATTCTAACGGGTACCACCATGTAGGAAGAAATGTTTCGAGCACAGTCGCTGATTTAAGAAATTGATTATGATTCTTTCGGCAGCATCAAAGTGTGGAAGTTCTCCATAGTGCTGCTGATTTGTGCTAGGTTTGTGTTGTTAGCTTGTGTAAACCGAAGATGTTTTGTTCGCCAAGGATTACGGGTCGGGCCTAGTTGCATGCAACGGTTAGGCTCCTTGCGACTCTACTGGATATCAACTGATACACTGCCAAGATGAATTAACGAAAACCGTGGTCAACGGAATCTATATGCGTAAAGACTATGGCATGGGTCTCCAAAGCACGGATGATTGTGTTAGCAATTCAGATTCCGCCCTGTATGTAGATAACAATGCAACTGAAAGGTGGGGGGAATACAGCTTCTTACTTCCGGTGGTTACTGTTGCTGACAAAATTCATAGAGATGGATGTAGCACTCCCTTTCTAATTTCAGCGATATTCTTTCCGGAATGCCTGTTGTTAGCATTAGCTTGAATAAAAATCACTATCACGAAGAAAGCCACCGCTATGAATCTGTCGATACTGATGGCTCACGAGCCAGGCATCCTAGAGGAGTGCCTTTCAGGTAGGTGAGCCACACTGAAGTCTGTAAGGTTGTGGAAATTCCCATAAGATACATTTAGGGTACTTTTGCCTTCAGGGATGTAAGACCAGCAAGCCGACTACCCAGTACACTGAAGGCTGGTGGTAAGAAGGGTGGGGGTCCTGGGATAACATTAATGAACTTGAAGAGAACTTAACAGAAACCTCTGAATAGAGTATTTGTTTTCAAGCGAATGCATTACTTGACCATTTTCTGCCAGACAAGGGGACCAATCCACTAGGTTTGTGTTGCAAAGTCCATAGTTCTGAAGATCGATTAAAAACTTGGAGCTGAACCGAAAATTGGAGTGAACTCTAAAATTTCCATGAGTTTCAACGATCTTCATTAAATGATGATATTATCTATGATGCTTTTTGGGACCTTATGAATGGAAAACTCATATCTCAAGTGAAGAAAAATTAACTCGGAAGTTTCAAGGATTTATTTGCTGATTTCAGCAGTAGGCACCCATTACCCCACCAGCCATCCAACTCAGGATTTCATGGTCTCACGTTAAACCATTCAGCCACTGAGTCGAATTTCAATGGTCCACACATTCATACTTCTGTGACATCTAAAGCTCTGATATCAATCCCTAGTGGACTTGTGAGTACCCATTTCTGAGGAGTCCTATACTAGGATGAATCACCTATCCAATAATCTCAGGTCTTCGATTGATCTCCAGCTGATACCATTTCGTAATAAATACCAACTCAAAATGAACAGAATATGCTCTACTTTCAGAAGTGGACTTACTAATAGTGCATACTTTCGACAATTTTCATCTTTGAATTTCTCTAAAGTGGAATTTGTAATTCCTGATAAAATGTTGAAACTTCTACAATGACCTAAAGGCTATCCATCTGTTTTCCATCTTTACTTAAAAACTGAATAATTTTGAGCATAAATCAACTCAATCTCATGTCATTACTGACCCCAATCGAAAAATAATCTTTCATTTACATACTCCAACAGTTTCAGTTTCTCGTAGTCTTATCTACAGACATCATCAAATATCTTGTAGGTTGAATAGAAGAATTAAGCTGAAGAAGGTTAAAAGGTAGCAATAATAATCCGTCCAAACTGAAGGAAAACATACTTGTTAACAAATAAATCAGTAAATTAATTAAATATCTCACTAGCAAGCTTACCAGGTCACTGAAGATTATACAATAACAAGCCAAAGCTGATAATACAGTTGATGTAATGTGTTAACGTGATTCCAGCAAATATCACATCCTGATTACTTGACGATAAGACCAGTTTATCAGAAATATGTTGAGCATGTAACAAATAAACCAAACACTAAATCAACAACTGAACAATAACACATCCATTATCTTCAACTGATAGAATCAACATTAATCTGTTTCATGAAAATTTTCTCCTCTGCCATGCATTTCATATACTGTAGAAAAAAAAGATTAATATATTGAGCACATAGAGTGTGGTTGAACTCTATTGAGTGACTGACAAATTAGCATACTTCACAACTAGAAAAGACACTTATCACCAATGAAACACTGAATGCGAACTAATCCATCAGCAGAAGTGAAATTGTTAAGGCGATGTAAACTAAGGGGTCTCACAAAATGCTTCGTTTTTCTGCTCATGCACAGATAGTGCTTCAGTTATGCACAAGTGGTGGAAACGTATCTCTTTGGAGCAGTTCAATTTAGCTTTGTAAGTTACTTTAATATATGAATCACGAGTAGTTGAATGACTTAACTCCATTAGGTGTTCACATATGGATGAAATTTTTGTTGCGCGCTCTCCTTTGGTTAACCAAACCGAGTAGTGCACTGCAACACCGGTTTTTGCAAGAGGCTTCGCAGAACACCACCAGATTTAGTTAATCAAAGGTAAGCAAATTACAACAGTTTCATCCATATGTTATCACTCAATGTAGTTGAGCCATTCGGCTCCTGAAGATAAGTAGAAATGAAGAATTTTGAAAAGAAAAAGCACTACCAAAAGGAACAGACAAAATGAAATCAAATTTTATGAGATTGGTCCCAATAAATAGGGTGCAATGTGTCAGTTATAGTAGTTCTCAACAGTTAATTACCATCACGACAAAAAAATACCCGACTGTTTGTCATTGTGTACATTGTAACGGATATTACTAATGAGCTTACGACAAGAAGAGTCGTTGCTCTTCGGACTAAGGATTTGATTTTTAGCCAGCAGGTCAGCAGTTTGTGCATCGTCCCACCTGCCTATGTGTGGCAGTCAGGGAGTATCATTAACCGTCACAGAACGGGTGCAGCTCATTCCCCACTAATGCACAAATGTGTGCATGGTTGCCATACGAATTTCAATATATTTCGAGCTAACAGCAATCAAACGTTTCACATGAGATTTGTTTATTTGATTTATAACACAGTGTTACAGTATCATTAACTTGATGACGTTCCCAGCACAAGTTACTACTCATAATCATATCAATGTAATCATACCATTTTTAACAACTGATCTTTTTTACAGCAGAGTTAGACCTACTTTTATAAAAATTATTCTCATCTGGGTTTCTTAGGAAATGCTACAAAATAACTGACATCTGATAGTATTTCCAAGTCGTCTTGGTAAGGTTATGTTACCACAAAAATCAAAGCAGCTGAGCTGATTTCACTCTGAACTAGATTCGTAAGCGGCACTTGACATAGATTTTCATCTCTTGGTTGAGCATTGAGTTAAAAACTGCTTGCTGTCGAAAATTTTTTGGCATTAAAATGAGGACCCCCAGAAAACACCTCACCAGAGCTAAAAGAACAAAGTCAGAAAAAATTCATTGTCCACCACGAGTGGGATAATTGCGTAAAAGAACAAAGGTTTGAGAAAAAGGCATAGAACAACCGAGTCTACCAGTCTTTATACTCACATAATGGATATTAGATAATAGGTAGGGGTGAAACATTGAGTCTGTTTTCACACGTGCGATTTTGTTTGTCTGGATCTCTGTACATCCGAACGGTAGTTCTTTCTCGTCATCGTAATGAAGGTGAGTCTCGGTAGATGTTTTGTACAGATATGTAGTCAGAGTAGTTGCTTTGTCCAGAGTTCAAAATACTGACTGTAGTTTTCTAAGTCTTGGTTATATTGTTCTCATTTTAAAAATGACCTTAGTTTCGTTCAGTACTGCATTCTGCTGTACTTTGTCTTAGCAGAAAGTTTTAATTTAGATAGATACAGATACCATCTCACTTATGATAGTCTGTGACTTCACTGTCAAATTGGATGTAGTCGCGTGAACACAACTGGTATAATACTTGAATCCATCCCCCACAACCTGATAAACCAAAGTTTCAGCTTTACAGCTGCCAATAATCAGGATTTCATTCTCGTGAAAATGATGTTAATCTATTTAGTGTGTTAGTTGCTGAGAGGATGAAGTCATAAACTAACCTTACTGTCGAACACTTGGGTGGAAATGCTCTTAGCCACCAGCAAAAGACCGGGTGCACCATTGTAGTCTTTCACTGTCAGCCATTGATTTAGACCAATTAATTGCAGGCTAACTTAATTTACGATACCGCTGTCCCAAGCATTAAGTAGGCTCACTGAATCAACCTTCAGGGATGTGATGGTTTGCATATGCATTGTATTTATCCTTGTAATCAGTTTTGGTGCGAATATTCCAATTCACTTTGAAAGTAGTGGACAGGAAATTTTACCGATATAATGCTGCGGTTCAGTGGTTTTAAGGAGATGACTCAGCCAGTTGGTCACGAGTACCAACGCTGCTCCACCTATCGAAGCTTGATTAGCCGGGTGGTATCACGCCCTCACGCGACAGGTGAGACTCGTCTACTGCATGGATGTGTACAAGGTCGGTGTGTTTGGTTGTTACCGATTCACAACTAGATGTAGCGTACCGAAATAAGTATCCGCATTTGTTCGGAGAAATATTTGTTGAAGGGATCGAAACACTAACAAGCCGTTGCATTTGCCACAAAAGTTCCGTGTGCAGTGGTTTGATGAGACTAAAAACTCTGACTCATAAGGGACCCCAAGCACATTTAATATTCCCTATGGATTGATTACTTTTGCCCATGATTTTAAGGAGGTACAGTAAGGGAATGCTGACAAGTTTATTCTACGTTCAAAGTCTACATGATGTGAGGTTCGGGCTTGTGACACCACGTATTGGCTTCGATGTATTCATATTGCCTTCATCCTTATCTTTGTGCCAAACTTCGTAACTTGCTTTGCCTGCTTCTTGGTTACTGAGTCATTTACCCCAATTTTTCTATCGCACTAATCTGACTTGAGGTCTTGAGTGAAGAGGATAGTATGATTAATAGCTTGTGTTTGTACTTGCAACAGTTTTTCTTTGAATGCGATGACGAAAGTGGCTGCTATCACATTGTTTTAGTTGAGCGTTCCTGTCGTTTACGGCTAGGAGTACCGGTACTTCTCTCGAATGTGATTTGGCCATTGCTTATGGGTCTTTTCTGATGTCGTCGAAGGTGGTCCGTATCGTAGAGTCAAGTAGTTGTAAAAATCAATACATAACATTATGTAGGATGTGATAGGCTAAAATCAGGTCACTTTTCCCACGATGAGATAAGGGAAAGCGGTTAGCTTTCTTATTCATTGTTACTAGGGTCGGTGTAAGACAGCCGTCAGTAATCTAGTAACCTTGTGGGGCCATTCTAATATATCAGCTTCCTTCTTGGAGCCTGGATTGGCTCAGATACAGTCGGCTGAGGCACACCTGTTTTATGACGGCTAGCGATACTACCTGAAATTTCAAACCTATTAAGGTGGGGCGGGTTCGAGCGTGTAAACCAGTGATAAAAGGGTTTTGTGTAGTACAGAAGTGCTCATAAGTGGGGATCACAATTCACTGACCAAAGGAACAATGTAACGTACCCAGTTTTCATTGTCTAAAATCCAATCGTTTGCATGGCAACCGGGATTAACGGCTAAAAACTTCGTGATATGGCTGTGACATACAGATCTATACAACCATCTTAATCGTAATGCGGAATACCTTGTTTTAATGATTTTTCATCATGTGGTTACTTTCTCCCTTGTATCTCTATCTCCGTGATGTATCCCTTTGTTGATGTACTAATACATGTAACAAATAAGACCGTTAAGCAGTGACGCCGAGTCCCACTACTGTTGTGTTCATTGTATGGCTGCTTAATAGAATGTTTTCCTCCAATGGCACTATTGTAAGTGGAGGATATATTGTAGGGAATTAGCCAAGACTGGTGGACATGAAGATAACCAAAATGACTCACGAATTTCATATGAGAATATCTGTGCTTGACCGGGACTGGCACGAATGCAATTTTTTGATAAGGATTAGGCTTTCTGCATATGGGGCTGATGAACTTAAACCCTCGTACACAAGAAAATGTAGCAAAGTACATACTTCAAGCCTTTTTCCCAATCCTTATGTTTGGTTACATTGGTAAGGCTGAAAAGTGATACATTCGTAGTAAATATTTGTGCAGAGCGTCGAATAAAACTTTCAAAGTAAACTTGAAACAGGATTTGTCAGGTATGTCTTGTATCTACTGTGGATATCGAGTTATTCCTAACTGCATATATAAACAATTAGTGATAATAAGTAGTAAATGACTATATTGATCAGCATCAGAGGTATACACAAATTTAGGATGTATGCTCAGGACCCTACTAGTCTAAATGTTGGTGATCAGCCAGTTTCGAGATACTGTAAAATAAAACCATTTCTAAGTAAGATTTTCTTATTAGTAGTCGTACAGTTAAACATTGCTAAATTCTACATTTGGAACTGTGAAACTATCCAATTAACCAGTAGCAGTTATGCCTGTCATAGTGGATAGGCTGTCAGTGTTAGCAAGCAAGTTGATGTATGGAAAATTATGCGAGAAAGGTACTAGATGTGTTTCAGCCTATCGTTGAAAATAACGTCAGTAAATTAGGCTATTTGAGTTCAATAGCATAACCCTTCTCTATGTACTTCGGTCGGCGAAGTAGTAGCCTAGGTCTACAGAATATGTAGCTTAGTTTGGTACGTATGTCCATACCAGGACGGGTTACAGCTGTGATGCATCTCTGAATGCTAGCACTGTACATGGTATGTTATCTATAGACAACCAGCAGTTGAACGCCGCCAGACCATTGACTGAGTTCTCCGGTGTACATGTCACTAACGATAGAAAAAGTAGAACTTCATTTTTAAAAACCAAGTTGAAACCGTTAAATGTAAGCACAGAGGAATCAATGAATTCCACCATTTCTCATGTTTCAGTCTAAAAACTGTTGTACGGTGTATAGAAAGATTGTGATACGGCTCTATAGTTTAAGCACTACTTTCAACTAGTGATCAAGGATCCCAACATCTGCCTAGTGATATCATAATCCTTTGCGTAACTCATGTACCACTTTCTGTTCTTCATCTGCAGCAAGTAGCAGTTTTCAGCAATGCATACCTGTATTATTTTGTAGGTCTAACGTTATCGTCAGTAATCTCGTCATTCGTTTTTGTTAGGCTTCTCATATATTTCTGTTACGCGAAGCGCGATACAGGACTGTATACGCCCTTCAATTTTCGAACAGTGACTTAATGCTGTTTTTGTTTTTTACATTTCCAGCTCAACATAGCGTTTCCAGCCAATGGAACACAAAAGTGTGTGGACATAGATGAAGAAATCAGACTCCGACCATTTTATGAAAAGCGGATGTCCCATGAGCTACCTATCGATTTTCTCGGAGAGAAGTGGAAGGGATATATCGTTCGCATAACTGGCGGGAATGATAAACAGGGTTTTCTATGAAACAGGGTGTTTTGACGAATGGTCGTGTAAAGTTGTTACTAAGCAAAGGAAGTTCATGTTACCGTCCTAGACGTAAGGGTGAACGACGACGTAAAAGTGTTCGTGGTTGTATAGTTGACAGCAATTTAAGCGTAATTAACCTGGTTATTGTGCGCAAAGGAGAAAATAACATTCCTGGGTTAACTGATGTTAATGTCCCAAGACGCCTTGGTCCCAAGAGAGCTTCCAAAATCAGAAAGTTGTTTAGTCTGTCAAAGAAAGATAACGTCTGTCAGTTTGTAGTTCGTAAACCGGTGCCTGCTAAAGAAGGAAAGAAAGAACGTTCAAAAGCTCCAAAAATCCAACGTTTAACGACACCATTGAGGTTACAGCGTAAGCGTCATCGACATACTGTGTGTTAGTTGCTGAGAGGATGAAATCATAAACTAACCTTACTGTCGAACACTTGGGTGGAAATGCTCTTAGCCACCAGCAAAAGACCGGGTGCACCATTGTAGTCTTTCACTGTCAGCCATTGATTTAGACCAATTAATTGCAGGCTAACTTAATTTACGATACCGCTGTCCCAAGCATTAAGTAGGCTCACTGAATCAACCTTCAGGGATGTGATGGTTTGCATATGCATTGTATTTATCCTTGTAATCAGTTTTGGTGCGAATATTCCAATTCACTTTGAAAGTAGTGGACAGGAAATTTTACCGATATAATGCTGCGGTTCAGTGGTTTTAAGGAGATGACTCAGCCAGTTGGTCACGAGTACCAACGCTGCTCCACCTATCGAAGCTTGATTAGCCGGGTGGTATCACGCCCTCACGCGACAGGTGAGACTCGTCTACTGCATGGATGTGTACAAGGTCGGTGTGTTTGGTTGTTACCGATTCACAACTAGATGTAGCGTACCGAAATAAGTATCCGCATTTGTTCGGAGAAATATTTGTTGAAGGGATCGAAACACTAACATGTCGTTGCATTTGCCACAATAGTTCCATATGTAGTGGTGTTGCATCACACACTTTCCCAAAATCAATAGCCTAGGTTTGACGACTTTCGACATTGGTGCTGTCCTTGATAGTTTAACTTTACTCGCTAAGCTGTAGGCACCCGGTCGAGCATCCTCGCCATTTGGCACGCTGTCGTGTTAGGTTGCACTGCTCGTATTCGACTCTCTAGCCAGTTGGAACTCATTGGTATCTTGGCACAGCCATCTGAATATACTATTCCATCCGACTACGCTACCCCGTTTTTCATTGGTCTCGTTTTCATGGGCATATAACAAGTCCGAATAATTAGTGATTGGTCACTGCGTCTGCCAAGTTTGCACCAGGACAAATCCTAAAGTAGCATTCTACAATCTATGGAGCCAAAGGTATCATCTTAACCCAATTCTCAGTCGTACCGAACTTTGCTTTAGCTTTTTTACTACCGAATACGGGCAATCATATCACCCCTTACTAGTTGGGCAGGGATGCGGCACCGTATTGCCGAAATTTACAACGTTACTAAACCTGGTGGCCTTGAGGACAAATACTCAACGATGACATTAGGTGGCGGTAGAGCTGTCGTGAAATAGCAGAAGTTAGAAATACGGACCACCGGATTCCAGCCCGGTGGTTCAGTGGCAACTTGCTGGCCACGGAACCTGAAAACCATGGGTTTAATCTCTGGCGGGGTCGTGGGTGAGCGCTGCCAAGGATCTCCTTGCCAGGGCCAAACGGCCGTCGAGTGCAGCCAGATTTCCATTGTTCCTCCAACTGATGTCAACCTACGACGGATACCAACCTGAGATTACTAAATAAAGTTTTCACTGAAAATAGTCTTGAAGTAGACGGCGTGAGACTAAAATCCCCTTGTATTGTTTTGCACCAACTTAACGCAGACAACTAACCTCTTTGAAACCTTAGAACCCTTCCTCTTGATGAAGAAAACTGTTTATTTTAGCCCCACATCAACATTATCGTATAAAAAAGTGTAACGCACAGTCTAGCTCGCGCATATTTCCTTGCAAGTCGTTTTTCTCACAAAGGCTTCTTTGGAAAAGAAACAAAGTCAGCCTAAGTGTTTTCAAGTCAACTACTGGTCCAGTGTGTACTTGGCTCTGTGGCTTTGGAAAACAGTCCTACTTTGAACTGCCCACCTAGTCTTCTGAGCAGATTATTGACCACACCACCCACGCAATCTCCTGTAGGTCCATCGATCTCATTGAGCATACGTTACAATTTTGTTTCGTCGTCACTGGGTTTCACCAACACTACTCTAAAATGTTTACGGAGGTGTAAAAAATACTCCATACCCTACCCACCCAGAAATATCCCGCCTTTTTCCGAGAGAATACGCTCCAGTGACGTAGTCAAAGTTCCAACAGGTGCTTTTTCTGACAACTGCTTACCCCGTAACCATACAAAATGGAGCTGATCTCGTATAAATGGCCAGCCTTGATGGCATATGTAACGGTCTGGTAACGAAGCCTTAAGTTTCATTGGCTGCGATATGGCAGCAGTTGTGGTATCTGGCCGGATATTTGACTTAAAGCATTTAAACATTTCTGTTCTTAGCACAGACCCAAACAGTTGCTGTATAGTGCATTACTATATACATACAATTACGGTCCCAAATTTTCCTCTCCGACCTCCCCAGCATTTAAACCGTGTTTCGCATGGTGTCCGTAGACAGCAAAAATGTTTGAGGACTAGCTTGTTTTCAGCTTAGTTCATGCTCAACATTTGACCTGCTACGTACTGTCGCTGATTATGTGACCCACGTTAAATGAAGAGTGTTTTAGGACAGCGACCATAGCCAGACTACTGCTCACACTGAGTGATGATGCTGACATTGACTTTAACTTTTGTTGTGCAGCGAAGTGGTTTTCGCCTAGTATTTGTGGCCAGTAACATCCAAACGACAGCTCGAAAGAGGAGAACATTTGTGGTGTAATGACTCATTCACCTTCACAGTAGGTGTTGGGCTCCAGTTCAGACGCAACAGTTGTTACGATACGCGTGACCACGTCTACAGCTTTACAGTGAGCTTGTTTGAATCCTGCTTGGGAGCAAATTTCTCCACTGTAAGATTACCTCAGATTTGGAACAGAGTTCCTGATAAAGTGAAGGTGTCCAAATTAACCTCTGGTATAAGTCGGTTGCTAATTAAGTTCTCACCATCTGGCACCTATCCTAACTACTGAGTGCGTCGACACTATCCTCTGTGACATTTGGTGTACTAAGCCCCCTTAATGTAGTATGAAACATTTACCACACCCGCACTGACCTTTCATACGAAACGTCGAGGAGACTTCATTCATAACATTTCTGGGAAGGATAACACTTGAAGAGTGAGAAATGCTTGAACTTATATATTCACCTGGATTAAATGAATGTATGGATACTTACTTATTCCTGAAACCCTTGAAGTAGGTTATTGTTGACCAGTAAAGTTACGAACAGAAGAATTGCTGTTAAAACAGGCGTTTATCTGACGAAACACTGGGTTTTGTAGAAGGGTCGATAATGTCGACTACTCACAACGCAAACACCGAATATCGCGCCGTTTGATGCCACTTTGGTGTGGAGAAATGCACTGAGTAAGAATGATCCAAACTCAGAAGGACCTGTATGTGCTGTAAAGGGATATTTTCCTGTTCTTTTCATAACTTTTAGACACTTTATATCATGATAGATTTTAATGTCCTCCTTCTTTACCATACAACACTGCTCAAGCCTTTTAGGTTTCTCTGTAATTATCAATTTGATGATGCCTATGAACCGGCTTTCCTCATGCTAAACGTATAGTCTGAGAATAAAATATTTATTTATCTATTTTATAAGTTCTCACCTCATACTAACGGCACATTCTGCTGTACGTGGCATAGTAGGCACAAACAAAAGTCCTAAACTATACGGTAGCATGAAATTTACGTTCTTAGACATTTATTAGGCAAAGCATATAAAACGAATGCCATAGCAAAGAAATTTAAGTAAGGAGAAACATGCATACAGGAAACACTCTTTGCTGGAATTCTTGCTGCTATTTTGCCTGCCGTTTTGTTTTCGTTTTTTATCGTCGTAGAAGAGCAATTCAGTTCTCATTGCTGGCTTGGTTGTCACTGTAAACAGATCTTGGCTGAAACTACTCGCTATGGAGGGTTGCCAGTGTTACCGCATTCACAACACCTAGCCACAACAAACGGAAACAAAGTATGTTCACCGGACTACAACGTCAGAATTATCAAATCCTCGGATTTATGGATCAGGAAGGTGACCAGGAAAGTCTAACACTTACTGACCACAAGGTTGTTCCGACTCAGGCGGACAAGACGCTCGGGAAGTCCACGTGACGCGCTCAGACAAAAACTGTTGTTTCTGGATGTTTGAGTGGAAAAATGCAGGTATTTAGCGCCCAGCCGCAATATTCATTGACATTATGAATCTCTGACGAAAAATACTATAAGCACGTATGAATCACACAGTTCTGGAACCACCAACGAGGTATAATAGATGAACAACTTGCGCGTGTTTTCTTTCACGAACTTTTTGTCGTCATCCTAAGCAAAAGGTACGAGGTGTTACGATATAATTATCAGCTCCAAGCTTTGTTGTTCTCTAGGCAGTGCATGTGATGTCCGGATACAAAACCCAGTGCTCTTGTTCGTTCGAAGACAACACTTTCGCTTGCCCAATTTTTAAATTCCTCATGGAATTCAGAAATAAATATTATTATTATTATTATTATTATTATTACTATTATTAATATTTATGTTTTTAACGTTTTCTCGGCAACATTGGGAACAATAACAATCAGATATTGCCTGTTAGAGCAGCATGTATTCGTGTGGTTGAATATTCGAATTAAAAATTATTCATATTAATATTAGAATATGATAAGCACCTTGGGGCATGACTTGAGTGGTCAAGACATTTTCCCCATTAACATTTGATCCACGGTGAATAATAGAACACAAAAAGCCCTTGATGTTAATGAGTCAGCCTACTGAATTTCTAATCACTGCTGCTTGGTGCACATCTGAGCTGAACGCCTACTTCTTTTACTGTGAAGGATATTTACTTCTCAGAAGGGGATGGAGCCACTGCTTGTGGTAGGGGATGTGTCATGTGAGTCAAATCGTACAATGGAGCTGCCTACTATGAAAGCCCGATTCATAACATAAAGATAATGTACGTGCATCACGAAACTTCTCCACCTAAATGACTTTTCTACATGATCCCCACCTATCGCCCAGCCTGGAGCAAAACAGTGAGTCGCTAAACAGAATAATTACGGCCCATCGCTACAATCCTATATTGGGTTTTATCTACAGGATTAGTCATAGTGATTTCATTATGTCTGAAATAAGTTGAGGACTGGTTTTGTCCCACCGCGATATAGTTATCCCTTTGACACGACCAAACCATGTGGACGGACCTGAAATGTCCTGAAACCTACTAGAGACAGTAGTATTCGAGACTTTATATTTTCTAAATATATCCTTCCCTCCCATGTATATATCGATCTATTGTCCCGAAGCATTGATCAAAACACAATCATATCCTTAAACAGCAAACTGAAATGTTGTGTTCAATGACTTACTTTCAGCATAAGACTATTCTATGCTACCAGAAAGCCTTATGAGGTGGATCTATCAACGCTGTCCACGAATTTAGACTGGGATCTGTTCTTCTCATGCAGTGATTGGCATGCTGCCCCGCAAAGTTAAATAATAATTAGTCCTCATGTTTTCATTAAATAGCTGTTAAACGTACGATAAATTATGAAGCCAACATACAAAACTTTATCCCTACTTACACAACGGTTGAACGCTATAGACTAAACCTGCAAAACTTTAAGTAAAATGCTTTTCAAAACTCATAGACATCCATCCCATTCACATACGAATCCAAGAAAACGAGGAAAACATTTCTCTTAAAGAGACTGATGCCTGTGTCGACAACCCTAAGTTTAGGTCAATTTCTAGGCCTCCTCAAAAAAGCTGAACATTAATATGTTTGCAGTGGTAAGTTATTCTCAAAAGTCAACATATTTATGCAGTACGCTCATGACTGTGTTATATTGTCGCGTGTTTTCTAAACCATATTCTAACTCTGCCACCAACGTCGCTATAAGACTTGAGTTTTTAAAGAACTTAAAACGGTAGACTTATCAAAATAAATATGTATAATGGACTTAGAAAGGCATGTACACAGTTGGCGGTAGAGAAGAGTCATAACAATACTCAAATGTTGTTAACACCAAATGCAGATCCACCTTGCAACGGCGAAAGTGGATCAATCAGTTAGTTGAAGGAGAAAAATCACTTGCGTTCTAACAATTAAACCAGGTGGCGATGCAGATACGGATAATGAAACTAAATCTTCAGGCTCTGCATTTGATGAAATCACAGCGACATGTGTTGTAGCAAATATAAAGCTTCACGGAAGTGTCAATCTCTTTGTAAGACAAATTAAGCTTCAGTCATCAGGTGTGACATCGATGTCCCTCAAGAAATCGAAAGTGTTATTTCCTCTATGGAGAAATTAGGGGCAGAAATACACAAACCGAAGCACCACAAACAGAATAGCGTGCTCCATGAAAACAAGGTAAATGAGTCGGGACTGCCGCTCGTTGTGGATTAAATTAGGGCGCAGATTAGCGACCTCTTATCACTTATCATCTTGACTCATAACAAACCATTCAGTTAACCTGATTTTGAGGCACCAACCGAGGTAGCTTACAGCATTCTTGACGAAACAAATCTGAAAAGAGCACTAGAAATTTTGCTTAGAACAGCAAAATGTATGGTGTTCCCGCAAAATGATCTGGCATGAAATATCCGACAAAACCATTGCTTCACCGTATGTTTACAGCTTAAAACATAGAAACAGAGAAGCTCACCAGGGCAGAGTCTGCTCCATCGAGGAGCAGAATCTTTAAAGCAGTAAGGGTTGTTCTTGATAAAACTGTGGTAGGAAGGTAAGTTTGCACCTACGCTCACGTTCCCGAGGGCCAGAAAGCCTCAACTTTGGTACAACATGCGAAAGCGGTAGTTTTGCACCGACCTCGCAAAGTTGCTTCGCAGATGAAGGACATCGGCTAGAGAAGAAGAAAAAAGCTAAAAGTAGGTGATTTTAAACAATCGCTTAACGTTCTATATCTAAGCTTATTCATAGAAAGTCCCAAAATAAAATCTGGCACTACATGAAGGCTTACAGAATTCTCACTGAGGTCTGAAGGCCAAAATCCATAGCGGAAAATGGCTCACTGCCTACACAGTGCGCAACCAACAAACCAATGCATTTACGCAACCCAGCCTGTAAACATATACACAGAGGCAACACACGGATCTAAAATGACACCAAGAACTTGAGAAGTAGCAGAAGTAAGCATACAAGACCATCTAGGAATAACGGCTTCTCTAACAAAGTTCAGTATACTAAGGTAAGCGTGGAGAGATTCCCAACTATTGTCAGGGGACGAGCGTACTGTCTGGTAGACATTTCTATCCCGTAATACGGCTGTGAGACATGGGCGTTGAACGCAGAAGACGCAAAACCACTGCAAGGCTTCGATAATAGTATCTTCGAGGCACTGATAGCGCTTGGTGGAATCGCTGTGTGAGCAATGTTGAAGGTAGGCGAAGGGTACCAAGCAAGACAAGTGAGCCGACTGATGAGGTCTTGAGCCGCCAACGCCTGCCTCGGCATGCCGGAATGGATTAGTTGACGGTCCAGGTTAGAGAGACCAAGACGCGGCACCAGTCCTGGTCATGTGGTGCCATGCAGACCAGCTTATTGGGGCACTTGGAGCTAAAAAAAGCAGTGGTTGGTGGCTTTTGGTGACCTGGCTGATAATCGATCACAATGATGCAGATACATTCGATTTCTGTGTCTTCTGCAGTCTATATATTAGTACAAGTCTTCATCTTCGGATTGTTTATGCTCTGACACAACCTCGTCTACTGTGATATCAGTCATTTTCTATGTAATTGGTCTTTGAGAAGCACTGTAAATTGTGGCAACCTGAGATGAAGCACTCGCATGTGAGGTTCTACGTTGATTTATTCAGTCCGATAAACTGTGCAGGTTTTCGTGAATCACGGAGAAATGCTCGAGATTTATGCGTCATGATGCATTATCTGAGAACATCTGCTAAAGAACCTGAACCCTACCCCTTACTGCGCGTTCGTTTTCTTAACTCCCAACGTATTACGTGCAATATTCCTTTGGGGCAAAGACTTCACTGTATGATATCAAACCTGAGTGACCAAGGAAGCGTAAAGTCCTAATAGATGTTGAGAGTGCAAGAAGTGAATTAAAATTCAAAGAGAGTATTTTGAAATTACATGGTTAGTTATATGGATAATCCTGAAACGCAGAGACCATTATGCATAAAGTGAGAGGCAAATAAAGAAGTATCCAGAATGTGTAAGTAGCACAAACATGCAGATATTTACGCTGCGCAGCCGCAGAAACTAGTAATACCGCACTAAGTAATCTCATCGGCATTTGTCCAACAAGAGGATGTTACAAAGACTTACAACGAACAGTAATAATGTAAAACATATACCTTATTTCAACCCTTATTCATGAGTTTTAGCCATGTGACACTGCTGTGACACACATAGGAGTAAACTACATTCCCATCCACTCCCAAACCAATCGTTCAGCTATCTCTACCTTCCCCAAAAGATGCTAAAACATGACATTCATTTATTCTTGCAAATACAAGCACACAGGCCTAAAGCCGTAATTATATGGCTTTAGTGTTACATACTTCCCCAGAATCAGTAGCCTAGGGTTTTATCGGACTGGCCAAGCTGAAGGCACACGGTCAAGCATCCACGCCATTTGGCACCCTGTCGTGTTACGTCGCACTGCTCGCAATCGTTCCCCTATTCAGCTAGTCGCAGCGCATTGGTATTTCGTAAGATCTCTCAAATATATTGTTCCATCTGGCTACACTATAGTGTTTCTCCTTGGTCTCATATTCGCGTGCATATTACAAGTACGAGTAATCAGTGATTGGCCTTTGAGTCTTTCAAGTTAGCACAGGGACAACTCCTAAATGATTATACCAGTTCAACGATAATGGTTGGTACGCGTTCATTGCCCATGGATAGTCAGCAGGTTTGCACAAGTAGAACTGCTGTAAAAACTGCAAAATATAGTGGATATCAAAGTTTCAGAACGTAGCAATTTTTCACCAGGATGAATTTCACAAAGTAAATGGTAAATGCTTTTGTAAAAATCATTCAATTTTAATACAGAACGAGGTGATAACACGCGCACCGTATAACTTGCCTACACCAAAAATTGTCTGATTGATTAATTGTGTATTGCAGGCTCATAGCAGCAGAATGTATCCGTCACGTAAGTAATTTGGCAAATCTTTGTAGTAAGATAAAGGTCAATGGATCTGTCATCGGGGAATAATCATACATGGCTGCAAAATGAAAAGACACCATAGGCAGTTTAATGCGCGACATTCACCACCTACGCAATGCACAGACAACGTAACGTATCCGAAGTCTTGCTCAGTCACCACTCAGTTTCCTTTTATATACTGCCTCACCTCTTCGCTGTCAAGCTGTACCGTTTATCAGTCATCGTTTATGATTAAACGTAAGTACATTCTGTGTACTTGCTGAGTCATCGGCCCGTTCCTCTTTTCCCTTCCAGATTCCCGTGGTCACCACAAAACTCATACTACTCTACGCCCCCCCCCGTGCAACAGTGTACCTACCTACCTGAGGGCCAGATGAAAACGTATCAGCAGCTGATTGTTACGCAAAGAACGCTTGTAGCATTTTATTTCACTGTATTGTGTTGATGTATGTAACAACTCATTGAACAATTTTTGTTTAGTTGTACTGAAAAAGACTTTTTGCTCGCTCGTTGACTAATACAACATCCTGATATATACTTCGCGTTAACTCCTGATATTTACGCTGTCTGACGCAGGTGGATCAGCAGTGTCGGGAATTATAAATAGGCGATAGTGTATCTGGACACGTATATAAAATTTGGAGTCAGATTTCAGAGCTCGACAAACTGGTGAGCCCGACGTGATTAAACTCTCGCAATTGAATACTGCAACCGGCCATTAATGACTGTATACAATACGGATATACATATATACTGAGAATTTCTTTGGCTGCTTTGTGGTAGGCATTGACATACTTGTTTATTGTATTTTTCCTGCTCTTGTTCTTAAATACTTTTTTTGCTGTACCAGTACTGATGTCCTTAAACTCTCATAATCAAGACTTTTCGAATTTAGGGTCCGTGGGTGCCATTAATCTTCCTATGCCTTGTTTTAAGTTTAACGACCCGCAATTGTGGTTTGTCCGTCTAGAACATTTCTTCATGGCCAATCATATAACTTCACAAAACACAAAGTTCGGATACACAAGCTCTGTTTTGCCGGAAGAAGTGGCTGAACAAGTAAGGGAGACACTACTAAAGCCCCACCCAGACACACCTTATGATGTTTTGAAGCAGGAGGTGCTGAAAGCTACTTCGTTATCTGACCAGAAGGCTGTCGATCAACTACTAAGTAGCATATGCCTCGGTGACAGAACACCTTCACAACTTAAGCGACATATGCAAAGTCTGCTGAAAGATAGGAAAGTAGACAACCGTTTATTCTACCAGCTCTGGCTGCGGAGACTTCCTTCATGCATTCAGCAGATATTAGCTGTCGGAGATGCGGACATTGACATTGACAGGTTGGCTGACATCGCTGACCGTATGTACGAAAGGATGCCTAAACCGGTTGAAAGTATTGCTGAGCCAACGCAAAACGACCGAGTGGCCGCTTTAGAGAGGAAGATAGACATACTTACAGGACAACTGACGGCTTTGCAGTTAAACCGACGGTCACCGAAGTTCTGTAGAAGCAGATCCCGTAGTCGTGATAGGACCACGAGTAGAATTGCGTCTAAAAGTAGAACGTGCTGGTATCACAAGAAGTTTGGCAGTAAAGCACGTCGTTGTTTGTTACCATGCGACTTTAAAACCTTTTCATCGGGAAACGGAAAGGCCGGCGATCAGTGACGACTGCTGTCGCCGGCGTACAACAACACAGTCGTTTGTTTCGAGTGACGGATAGGAAGACTGGAGCTCAGTTTCTGGTTGACACTGGAGCGGAAGTGAGCGTGATCCCACCCACACCTTCCGAAAAACGCCATCCCAACCCAACTTTGGTACTACAAGCGGCAAATAGATCTGCTATTACTACATATGGGACCAGAATTTTGATCCTAGACATTGGCTTTCATACACCATTCCAGTGGGAATTCGTCATAGCTGACATATCGTCGCCTATCATTGGCATGGATTTCCTTCAACACTACGAACTATTGGTCGACTCTAGTCGCCATAGACTAGTCAGCCGTAATGGTGAATTTTCTATCACCGGTATCGCTACGGAGACAAAAACAATAAACTTAGTCGTAGCTCCAATAAACAACACTTCCGAGTACGATATCCTTCTGCGAGAATTTCCCGAGCTCACTCAAACGGATTACACGAAGTCCTCTCCAAAACATACGGTGACGCACCATATTCTTACAAAAGGTCCTCCAGTCTCATCAAAACCTCGACGCTTAGACCCTAAAAAGCTGCAGATAGCAAAACAGGAATTTGATAAACTTCTAAAGTTGGGAGTTATACGCCCTTCCAAAGCCCATGGTCATCACCCCTGCATATGGTACCTAAAAAAGCATCAGGGGAAATACGGCCTTGCGGTGATTATCGAGCGTTGAATAAGCGTACGGTCCCTGATAAGTATCCAATTCCTCACATACATGATTTTATGAACTCTATGACAAAAGTAAATATTTTTTCCAAGATTGACCTCGTGCGAGCTTACTATCACATTCCTGTGGAACCCAATGATGTTCCTAAGACGGCCATCACTACCCCTTCGGACTATTCGAATTTATTCGTATGCCGTTTGGTTTGACAAATGCTGCTCAAACATTCCAAAGATTTATAGATCAGGTACTCCATGGCTTACCTTTCGTCAGTGCATACATAGATGACTTAATAGTAGCTAGCGCATCTGAAACAGAGCACCTGCAACATCTGAGGACGCTTTTCGAACGACTGCGTGAATATGGCATTACAATCAATCCGCAGAAATGCGAATTTGGCAAGGAATCCCTACAGTTTTTGGGTCACATTGTTAATGCCAACGGTGTTAAACCGGTTCCGCAAGAAGTAGATGCAATTCGAGAATATCCTGTTCCAGACTCGTTTCGAAAGCTGCGAAGATTTCTGGGGTTAATAAACTTCTATCGACGTTTCATACCTAAATGTGCTGAAGTAGCCCAACCGCTGACAGATTTATTGCAAGGACGAGCCAAAGTGTTTCACATGACCCAAGCGGCCCATGATGCTTTTGACAAACTGAAGCTGGCTCTAAGTTCTGAAACTCTTCTCTCTCGTCGTGATTCAGAAGCACCACTAGCCATCATGACAGACGCTTCAAATGTTGCGGTAGGCGCAGTACTACAACAGTTTGTTCACGGTCAGTGGGAACCATTATCTTTCTTCTCGAAACGACTTAATGCTTCTCAATCGCGATACAGTACATTCGGCAGAGAGCTACTGGCGATTTACTTGGCTATCAAGCACTTCAGATATATGCTCGAAGGGTACTCATTTATAGTATTCACCGACCATAAGCCACTCACAAAAGCAATTGATGCAAAGCATGACAACTACTCGCCCCGAGAAATTCGACATTTAGAATTTATTTCACAATTCACTTCAGATATAAGGTATATCAAAGGCAGCAAAAATGAGGCAGCTGATGCTTTGTCTCGTATGTACGTAAACGTCTTAGAACGTGACCGTATTGACCTAGCAGAAATGGCAAAGTTGCAGGCCACGGATGAGGACTTGAAACATTTGAAAAACAATGTGAACACCTCATTACGTCTTGAAGAAGTGACACTTGATGACTCTGTATCCATCACCTGTGATGTATCCAAGGGTAAACCGCGCCCGTTTGTGCCGTTATCAATGAGACGATTAGTCTTCTCTAAGATGCATGGCATTTCACATCCTGGTATTCGAGCTACGGTGAAGTTAATTACTGACCGATACGTCTGGCCAAAGATGAATCGAGATCTTCGACAGTGGTCCAGAGCTTGTTTAGCGTGCCAGCGATCGAAAGTGCAAAGACATATTCTTTCACCTACGGGAAGATTTTCCCACCGGATGGCAGATTTGACCATATACACGTTGACATCGTTGGACCACTACCTCCGTCAAATGGTTTTAGCTACATTTTAACATGTGTAGACCGATTCACGAGATGGCCAGTGGCAATACCTCTGCAGGATATATCTGCCGAAACAGTAGCGAGAAATATCATCCAACACTGGATTTCTAACTTTGGTGTCCCAAGTGTCATCACCACAGATAGAGGTGCGCAGTTCGAGAGTAGTCTATTTCAACAGTTAACTGAACTTCTCGGGATCAAGCGCATAAGAACCACTGCGTACCATCCTGCATCCAATGGTATTGTCGAAAGGTTCCATCGACAACTAAAAGCAGCACTGAAAAAAAAAAAAACTGATGACAAGTGGAGTGACAAATTACCACTAGTACTCCTTGGTATACGTTCGAGTGTCAAGCAGGACATTGGCTGCTGTACTGCTGAGTTAGTTTATGGAACTACTTTAAGATTGCCAGGAGAGTATTTTAACCCGGCAACAGACGTTCCACCGGACTTGACTAACTATGTACAACAACTACGGCGACACATGAGCACACTTCGACCTCAGTCCCCACGATACCGAGACAACCAAGTTTACGTACCTCAGTGCATCTCAAACTGCACTCACGTTTTCGTCCGACACGACGGCGTACGAAAACCCTTACAGCCCCCGTATGAAGGACCTTTCAAGGTAATTAGTAAATCAGACAAAGTTGTCACGGTCGAACGCTCGGGTAGACGAGAAACGGTCAGCATTGATAGAGTCAAACCAGCGTTTATGGAACCAGATGTCACGGATACCAAGTCTGAACCCGCAGTGAAGCAACCGGAAACACCGAAAACCACCGTCAAAACAGAAACAACGGCATCGGAATCACCCAATAGTAGCGACGGTAGCAGAACCACGAGATCCGGAAGAAGAGTCCGTTGGCCACGACGTTACTTTCAGACAATTTACATTTCATAAAACCAATTCCCTAGTAACATTATTATCGTTTTTGCTCATTACCTTGTTGAAAACATGACCACACGATTTTGTCAGACTTTTCCGCATACACAAAACAAAATTTTTTTCCGGGCACCACGGACTTCCGAATCTCTTATTTCTTAACAATGTTCCAGGTAATACGATTTTGGTTGTTAATTTTTTTATCTCCGGATATATTATTACTTTGGTAAAGTTATTTTAGTGTTTCGAATGTCATACACTTCATTTTTATGTAAACACTCTTCCAATCAGTTTTCATCCTGATAATAGATATCCTTAACATTCCTCCTATGTTTTTAATATCTTCAAAATGAATTTACCTTTCTCATAATATTTTATATCGAACACAGATATTCCCTCTTATATCTGTATTCTGGGGAGGGACTTATGTAGCATTTTATTTCACTGTATTGTGTTGATGTATGTAACAACTCATTGAACAATTTTTGTTTAGTTGTACTGAAAAAGACTTTTTGCTCGCTCGTTGACTAATACAACATCCTGATATATACTTCGCGTTAACTCCTGATATTTACGCTGTCTGACGCAGGTGGATCAGCAGTGTCGGGAATTATAAATAGGCGATAGTGTATCTGGACATGCATATAAAATTTGGAGTCAGATTTCAGAGCTCGACACGCTAATAGCAGTGTGAACATAACGACTGCCGAAAGTGGATGGTGTAGGTGTTTCATAGAATAAAGAATTCACGAATAGCATAAAAGTAACAGTTTGCTCACATAAAAGGTTCATCGGATATGAAATCAATGGTAAGCACACCATAAAAATGTCAGAAAATACCTTTCTAGTATAACCTGCAGGTGAACAATTTGGGTGCACTCTGAAATTTTTAGATAAAAAAAGTCACCAGAAACTTTAGGAATACTGCCGACAATGCATCGTCATGCCCGAAAATTCCAAATTTGTCAAACTGGGCCTAACGATTTGCCTAAAAATTCAAAAAGTCACGAAGTGCACTCAAACATTTTCCTCCAAAAACCCAAAAGTTCCGAAGTGCTCCCAAACATTGTCCCGGAAAAAACCAAAAGTTCCAAGGTGCACCAAAAAATTTTCACCGAAATACCCAAAAATGCACCCAAACATTTGAGACGAAAACGCTCTTCAACAGTATTTAAACAAACAAACATGAACTTACATGAAGTCTTCACCCATGCAACTTACGTAAATCTGTTATTGTTAAAAAAAATTGTAAAAGAATGCAGACGTATGGGATGAATAGATTTATTAAAAGAAAATAGAATTCGTTGTACATATACGTCTTCCGTCTCGCAATTTCTGATTACACTTTAGTCGGCGTTATCCATATTGTCAGGCGAAGACAATACTCTGGTGCTTTCAGCGTACTGCAATGTACAAGCATTCGTGCCCACATGCAGTAACCAAAAAGCGTCAGTAGGTTTCAAAGTAAGCATACCGGTGCCTCACAGCAAGACCTATTTTCGTGCAGCCGAAGTCGGTCACGGCTGTTGTGAAACCATTTCTGAATGCTGGAAACTATTTTCCCAGTTGTAATGTCTTCATAAATACCATTGTGCCTGTGGTAGCTGAAGATGACCCCTGAAAAACTAAAATAAACTGGAAGGCAACCCACCTATCATGACGTTGGCAAGCAGGAGTTATTTCAGTAGTCTCTTCATGGCAGTTAATGAACACGAAAGCAGCCTGCTTTAAGTCAGAGCGAGCAGCAGATTCATTATTCGCCTCAAAGACACAGTCATATTGGAATCCACTAATGGTACAAGCTCACTGACACCAACTTCTCGAAAGCGCGGGTGTGTTAACTGTTTTCAACCAAAGCCAGCTTGGCATCTGTGTTCAGCTGCCACCAACCAGACAACTTCATCTTTTCTGAGACATCGATGACTCCTAGATCTCTCTGGACATTTATTGCTCCAACAAACATGTTGACAGTACTCACCAGTTTACTAAGACTTCCTAAAAGGAGGATTTACCAGACCTCACGACTTGCCCTCAATCTTTATTCTGTTTTCTTCAGTTAATCCTGAAAGTAATTATTTCAGCATACGTAAATGCTTACCCTCAATGATAGCTGGCACACTGAATCTGTAAACAGAGAAACCCTCCTCAGGCTCCCTATGTAACTTAAGATCACTTGGGGTGTAATCCTGAGGTAGTCTTTTCAACCCCTAAAATACCCAAGCATCAGTGACAATCATGAGTTTCTCAATCATTGGTATTTTTACGATAAGGTAGGAATTAGTCATCTACGAATGAAGCTGAGTAATCAATTGAATACAACAGACACATGAAGAAGTAGAAACTGTGAGGACGTGTGAGCGCATATTCCTCCTCAGTTGTAGTGCAAGAATCTTTTCTCAGATAACATGAATGATGAAACTGTCTTGACTACGAATGCCCGAGTGATGTAGTCTTTTATGCCGATGGGATTTCGTTGTACACAGACAACATATGATTAAGCACATCAGTTTGACGCTATTTAGTTGGTATCGCTGTTCGTAAAGCAATAATCTGTTTCTCGAAGGAGGTCAGAACCCATGTATTTATACATAAACAGTTGAAATGATCTTCACCGAGGTAGCAGAAGCTCTCATACAAGTCTCTCATTCCATTTCAGTTGAGAGCTTTAAGATCGGCAGTAGTTGATTGCTAGGTTAGTTGCTTGTTCAGTAGCTTCATACTGCAGTCTACTACTCTATCCATTCTCAAGAAAATAACACATGTTATTGTTTCTTACAACGACCGATAAAAGGAATCACTTTATATTAGAGCTTTATTGCCGCTTTGTTTCTTAAGAAGTGGAATTCACTTTCATGCAGGATGGAAACTTACTGGAGAATACGGATGGGTAGAAGCAATACACTAGCAAAACAACCTGAGGAAAGGGTTTCACTGAATTGAAAGTAAAATTTGCCAAGAATTAGTTAGTAGGTAACATTTTCTTCTCTTTGAATTAAACAGTGAAGGAATGTCACTAGGTAGACAAGGGTTTTCAGTACCCCAAACTCAGACTCTCTCGTTTAGAGTTCCATCTCACTGTTAAATTGTTGTCAGGAAGATTTTAGTCAAGTTGGTAATAGGTGTACTTATCGTATACAAAGCTGACAATGATGGTGGTTTGGTGTTCTCTCAACCTTGATGTTTCATTGTGGACGTTTCAGCGCCACTAACTTCATGAAGAAGACTTCTGTATGATGTTGAAGCTGGCGATATCACCACGCTTGTTGCTGAAATTTTCACAAAATAAAAAGCCTCAGAGTACATCAAATCACCAGCATACTCATCCTCAGCTATAAAGCTTTTTCATCATTTCAAAGCTGACAATGTTCTTTCTAATCTCCATAATTTGCAGACCCACACACTATGAAGGAGAATCGGCGTATGCCACCGATTATAATGGAGGAAATCCATAAGTAACCGATTGGAATACCTCTGAAATTTACTCGTAAACAAGATGAGTAATCCAACAAAAATAGCAGGTTTTTGAAATAAGTAAAACAAAACATGTAGACTTTAAGTAGGAAGTTTAAATCTCAGATACTGCTCACCAATTTTCAGAAAAAGTGTTGAATTCAAGTGTGTGTTAACTACTTTTATACACTGATAAATGTATTATAATCATGCTAATATGTATGGAAACGGAATTAAAGTGATTTGTCAAATGTTGAAGCCAAATAAGCTGGCATAGACACTAGGCTTATAGTATTTCACAAATGTTAGTTGGTTGGAGGCAATTATCAAGTGCCTCTGCGCAACCTAGAGTTCGTGCTTGTTGGCACTCCTCAGCAAGGCGTATTTGGGACTTCAATTCAAATGATGCCCCTCGGAGATTTTAAGGTCTCTTACTCTGTATTGAATCTGATAACTGATCATGAAACTATTCATGCAGTTACTGACTCCTTGTGGGACTCGATTATTTGCATTAATTGGTGGTCACTGTAGAGTAACCAATTCCATACTGTTGAGTAATGATGAAATTCTACAGATCATTTTGAAATGTGGCCAGCAAGCCAAGGATCTTCAAAACTGTACCTAAGCGCAGATTCTGTACTAATCACAGGGGAAAGATGTAGTTGTATAGAAATGCTGAACACTTTTCAATGCACCTCTTTTTAAAGTCTCGCGGCGAACCTTCTTAGCATCAAATATACTGCTGGATTTATAATGAATAAGCATTTAAAATACCTAAAAGATTTCAACCACTTAAGTTCATGCCTAAGTCGACGGTGGACAGAAACTTTGTTCTTGAAGAATGTTTGAAGATTTCAAGGAACTGGAGTGTGGATGCTTGAGGATTTGTGGTAGAATTATAAAATCTTACTGTCCTCAAGCAAATCTTTTAGGCAACTAGTTGCGCTGATGAAGGATGTGTGGTTTTTTTAGGGTTCTTATTTCAAGAAGAATCTTGCGGGTTATAAATATTATTGTTATCATTATTATTAGACCCTTGGGTTCCTAGTGGAACATAGGGCTTCAGTAGCACGCCTCCAGTGACCTCTGTTCTCTGGAATCTTTTGAACCTGGTTCCACGACAGCCCACAAGCTCTCATTTCCTCCTCGCACGACCTCCTCCATGTCACCCTTGAACGTCCAACTCGTCGCTTCCCATGGGGATTCCACTCGAGGGCCTGACGCGTGATGTACCCAGTCAGCCTTCTCAGTGCATGTCCAATCCATCTCCACTTCCTCCTGCATATTTGTTGCGTGATAGGTTCTTGGTTGGTTCGTTCCCAGAGCTCTTTGTTGCTTATTCTTTCTGGCAATCCATCTCATCTTCAGTAGCGAGCGTAAGTGGTTGTTGATGAATGTCTGCAGTTTATTGGAAATCCCTTTCGTAATGCGCCAAGTCTCTGAACCATACAGAAGCACTGACTTGACGTGTTGAAAATCCGTATCTTGTTCCACATGCTGAGTGCAGAAGATCTCCACACTGGTTTTTGGCTAATGAACTCCTGTCTTGCTCTTCCGATTCTGACTTTGACATCCTCGTCTGTGCCTGTGGCGCCTGTAGTTGAAACAGGGCTTCCTAGATAGGTGAAGGAGGTTACTTCCTTTAAGTTTCTCCCGTTGACGGTGATTGGAGTTTGTTGTTGTTGTTGTTGGAGTTGTTGGTTCGGTATCTTCATCACTTCTGTCTTCTCTATATTCACTTGAAGTCCCGTCTTCGCTGCCTCTTCTATCAACTTGTTAGTTTTCGCCTGTAGATCTTCAAGTTTGTGTGACATCAGGCACAAGTCATTGGTGAAATCCAGATCTTCTAGGTTCTTTTCCGCAGTCCAGCCAGTGTATCCCCCTCTTCCCGCTCCCCACTGTTTGTTGCATGATCCAGTCGACCACAATCAGAAATATCATGGGGGATAGTAGGCAACCTTGTTTCACTCCTGTCTTCACTTCAAAAGCATCACTGAGCTTCCCATTGTGAATTACTTGGCATGTGGCGTCTTCATATAGTTGTTTAATGAGGCTGGTAAAGGTTTGTGGTGTTCCGTAATATTGAAGCAGTTTCCAAATTACTTCTCGGTCGACACTGTCAAAGGCCTTCTCAAAGTCGATAAAGTTGAGGTAGAGAGTTGACTGCCATTCTATACTCTGTTCTATGATGATGCGTAGTGTAGTGTTGCAATTTGGTCCTCACATGTGTTGTACTTCCTGAAGCCTGCCTGTTCCGGTCGTAGTTTTGAATCGAGTGCATCCTTAAGCCTCTCCAAGATGATGCGGCTTAATATTTTGCTCACTTTGGGTGGACAGGAGAGTGATTCCGCGCCAGTTCTTGCAAACACTGAGGTCTCCCTTGTTCCGGAACCCTTCTTCCAATCGCCAAGTACCTTCTCTTCCTTCCACACCTTCTGCAATAGTGGTGTCGTGTGAGCGTGTCTGCTTTTGTCTCTGCTTCGGGTTATAAATATGCTGATAGAGAATTTAGATGACTAGAAGAAATGCGCATATCTAATGAACAACAGACTAGTAAAGAACAGTATGGCATGCACTTGTGATGGGATCATATTGCGATCCCCAAACAAATCTACTAAGAACGAAGTGATACTTAGATGCACATCATAATAGACCCAGAAATCTATTCACACCGGTTCTTTCTTTGCGAAATCCAACGTACTGGAGACATGTTATGTTATGCGTCATACAGCGAGTAACTGGCACATCAGTTACAAGCACAACACCCTTGATGAATAGGACAGAGATGTTAGGGATAAAACTGTATCAGCTTGGTGGTGATGTTTACTTGAAAACTCTGTGGGAAATAACTTCAACCTTCGGTAGGCAGGGTGAAATAGTCGAGGTGGATAAAACTGTGTTAAGGAAGAGGATATATAATCGCGACAGAAACGTAAAGAAAGAATAAGCAAGTTATTCATTTTCATTCGTATCTGCAAGCTTTTGGAATTTGCGATAGGATTTTCTTGAAAGAGCATTCTGAGAAGGTGGAAAATCACAACTTCAAAACACCAGGTCCAATTATTCAGAGATTTGTCTCCACGAGAGAGAGAGTCACTGTTTACACCGATGACTAAAAGTATATCTACATCTGAGAACGTTGAGTTACGATCAACATATTGTTGTGCAGAAACGCTATGATTAATCCTCATTTCCCCAGAGCGTGTGCTTCTCCAAAATCTCATTTGCACCGCTCCAGAGCTTCCCTAAATAAATGCCTCCTTCCCCAGAAATCCCGCGAAGACCATTAGCGCTTCCCTTAAAATCTCCGCAATAATTCCTTATTCTTGATGCCGGTGCACCTATGCAACGCGCTATCCTAAAACTAGCGCGTCAATGCATGATCTATCACATACACAATTTTAAGACGGAATTGCATACTCTTTCAGAATGCAAATTCTATTTGTACAAAACTGATACTTTTCTTAACCTGGATGAACAATATGGTTCGTATGATCATACCACTTTACACCGGAAATTAAAATTTTAAGTCATATGAAATGCTTATGAATAATGTATTTCATGGAAAGGAAGTGTTCATATTTGCAAAAAGGGCAACAGTTATTATTTAAAAAAATAAACATCATGTCAAACAACAGTCAGTCCATTGAAGGTCTGGTGTGTTTGTCACCTCATAAAAAACAACAAAACATGCATAGAGTCATTAACTTCCTGTAAATGTGTAAATGTTTAATTTTATACAACAGATTACTCACAACAGAGCAGACATTCATATGGAAAATATTGAAACCAGTCAAGATACATTTCAGAACTTCTGTTACTTTGCAGACCAGTTGGTGATTTGACGCAGTTTGTTTATTGTCAGGCAATGAAAGAGCATTATCAGCGGAGAAAGATTAAGACCAACTATGTCACTTCCTGTTTGTCCTCATCTTTCTTAATTTTAATCCCCTATTGTGTTAATTGTTGTATTTATCGCCCCTCCCAAGCCTCGGTTTAATATATATTAACTTGATCAGTAAATGTATGATCCGGTTGTTCGAAATGTATTGCGCAAATACATCACATTGCTCAGATAAACTTCGTCTTCTAATTACGCTATCGAAAATCGAAAAGGGTTAAGTTTGGTAGGGAGTGGGAAAACGTGAATGAATCTGAGGAGGCTGAATTCGAAAAGTTTCCAACGGCATAGTCAATACTTGAGGATACAGGTACGGTAGATGAAGCTTGCAAGGTAAAAGAACATATACCTATCATGAGATTTGCAGATTCAGAGTTATTTAGATCATCACTTCGGCTGTTACTACAGCAAGTTTTAGACGGCTGCTGTTTGTATTATTAGCGGTTGTGCGGTCAGTGTTTGCATCAAGATAGTAACCAATAGAAGCGTTTTTAATAACAATAGCTTAATTCTAAACAATATGTTCACCACAGTATGGAATTCTCAGCAGGTAATACGTTAACAAATTTAATCGCAGAACAATATTTTCAAAAAAATGAAAGATATCATTGATATTGTTATTATGAACATATGTTCATAATAACAACATCAAAGGTAAAAATGCAGAGCAGCCGGTTTGTACTGTATTAGTGTACGGTGTTTAATGGTGGTGGTTCATTCAGCCAGTAGCAGAATGTACTATTCGAGATAGGTATACGAAGAGGAGAAATATAGCATGATTTATGCATTCAAAAGTCCATTTCCTTCCAACATGACATTTTTTCTTCGTTTTCTTAGTATTTCAAAAAACAAGTAGCTCAGCAAAATTTTAAATCCCCAAAAGTAAGTTATACGTTTAGAGGACATTTGAGAGATTAAAACAGACTGAAAATAAGGGATTTGGTATCATATATCCGGTGGAAATTTTCATTGGTAGCCCAAAGTTCAAGCAGGTCGGAATGGCAAGTCAGGTTTTGTGGGTCTAGACTACGGACAGGAACACTTCGGTTTGTGAATATCCTAAGGGCTTTAATCGGATTTAAAAATGCTTACGCGTTTGGAAGCAGATGCTGAGAATGGAAAATTATTTATCAATTCCAATTCACCAGTTCTAAGTACTATATCAGCTTGTGGAAAGTATCTGGGGGCTGTCAAACTATTCTGACAATTACGAGGATCTTTATGCAACTGTTGAGTAGGGATGTGATAAGAAGTAGCACGGAGGTAGAGAGATGTATAAAAGTTCATGCCCTGTATGCCCATTATGCTCCGTCTAGTTGTTGATGAGTCTTCCGAGAGTCCAGAGAATGGATTTCTGTTGAAGGAATGAACACGAGGATTGTACGAGAAATCGGAACACTGGTAATTCCTATTTCAAACGGTGTCACTGGAGTAAGTGTCTCCTGTATGGATATTGGCAGTCACAATGGCTACTAGAATCAGCGACCCTTAGTTGAGAGTCAGGTCGACTTGTGTAACTGATTCCTCTTGTGCCTTCATAGCCACAAACGTATTTTTAAGGTAAGTGTGAGGAGGGACTTAAAGGAAAAACCCGACCTCGGGGTGGATTAAGTTGCACATGTTTGTAATGGTTGTTTGGAATAATCCGAAGCAGGAGCATTTCCTAAAGTACTTGTGTTTGATTTTTTGAAATTGCTAATTATTCGCATTTCATTTAATCGTTTAACCGAGCATACACCACCGACTGGTTTGTGCATGCCTATCCTGGGGCCACTGTTTTGAATTGAGCGACTTGAGTGCCAGACATTGCATATGACTGTTATCCTCTCTACTTATTTGATAAATCTGAAAACTGTTTATCACCCTGAGAAGTATGGCTGCTATTTTAGGGACTATTTGTGCTGAGACCATGTGTAATTGTGGAACTGTTCTTTTGAGTGGATGTATCAACAGAATTTTTGTTTCTGTTGGATAGCAAGTTGTTGGGAGCTTTTACGCAATCAGTAGGGATTGCGGATGACTTAATATCTGCTGTACTCACTGATTGTAGTTTATTTTGGTTGATTCTGGTTTAACACACTGTCGTGTCTTTTACCTGTTTAAAATGAGTGCATTTTCGGAATACTTTTTGATGGCTGGTAAAGTTTATGGCTTCAGTGATGCTACTAAACCGGAGGATTATAGGGCAGAACATATCATGTGTGGTTTTGCGTAGTCTTGAGAACGAACACCAGGAGTTCGACATACCACACGAGTTTAATAAATATTGTTTGACATTTTTGAGAGGCACTTTATCTCGTAAATTAAAGGCTATGGCGTTGTGCATGCACTCTTGATATGGCAATAGGGAGAAAAGACTAGTCTAGAGAGGGACCAATCAGAATCTACTTTATGCTATCACTTCTATAGTTAGACAGATAGTGGGTCAGCTAATCAATAGGATCATTTTAAACAGTGAACTATCTATATATTAGTTATATTTTCCTTTGTTTTTGGTCTTCGGTCTTTTCGACTCCAACACACGTAACACACTTACATCGTGTCTTCTTCACTAATTAGTCGGATCAAGAATCAACTAGGAATTTGTTGAATGTTGGTAGCTGACACTCGATATCCGTGCATCGTTAGCGGTCATAACCATAGCACTCTTCAAATCATAACAGTGGCAACAGAAATGGACTCTTCGAAGTTGGACAATACCCTCCGACAACAAACTAGGATTATCGAGATACTTATGAGATCCGAAATTTCTGGTACTGAATCATCGCCTACTACGCCAGTTTTAAAAGCTACTTCAGTTGATGGCATTGTCAATGGCATCAATGAGTTTCATTACGACCCTGATGTCAATGGGACTTTCGACGCTTGGTTCAGGCTTTACGAAAACTACTTCAAAGTGGATTTTGCTGGCCAAGATGATTCCTGGAAGGTATATCTATTACTTCGAAAGCTTGATCCACATGAACTCGACCAATACTGCGACGTGATTTCGTCGCGGAATCCACGTGATCGCACTTTCGATGCCACAGTCCAGATACTGAATGACATGTCTGCAGAATATCAACGACTAAACAACCAGCAGCATAATACGAGTTTAGCCCAATCCGGATGCCAGGGTGTTTCTGGAGTACATACAGTTCGCCAGATACCTCATTCCTCCGCATCACCCTCTGGCCTTATCTCGCCTGTTCATCAATCCAGTAACTCATGCGATACAAACCTACCACCGGAGAAGACACCGCCAGCGCCTTGCTGTCATTGCTGTGACTGGCATTTCGCCAAATCTTGTCGACCGAAACAACATCAATGCCGCGACTATATTGCTGCGGGCCATAGATGTTTCCAAAGCATAACAACTCTATCCTCTTGACCACTTCCCACAAGATGAAGCCAATCAGAGTCTCAGTGTATGAAAGGCGTCCGACTGTGTTTCTGCATGATCACCCGACATCAGGTTTGTGGGTAAGAAATATTGTACTAGGTTTCCTAAACTATTTGTTCTACCGTAATACAGAGATATGTATTAATTAATGTGATCCTGACAGAGAATTTTTGTTAACTCGCTGCTTAACTTTGTTTGATGTTTTCGCTTTGCAGTTACTAAGTCTTACCACTTGTTGTACAACTGTTTGTTGATTAGCTGTATGGAGTCGAATAAGGTTTCACCATTCGACTTAATATTTGTTCAATAGTACTTCATTCCATTTACGGTATTTATCTCCGAGTGCAGAGGGTAAACACTTGGTAATAATTTCGAACGTACCACTTTCTCCCGTTGGATTTAACTTATGTTACCTTTAAACATAACATGGTGACCTGGAAATACATTGACTTAGACATTCACCTTGGTTATATGATTGTGGACACTACCAATACTCCAAATCGTATACATGGGTCACTTGTGGTTACCGATGCTAAAAACCGAAGAACTTTCCGATTAATAGACGGTTATGTCACCAAATAACAAACTGCGCAAATGGACTAACAACGTCGGTTGGTTACAACGCGAACTTCGAACATTATTCCTAGTAGTGGAACCTATCTGTGTGATGGGAGATGAAAATCCATGACCGCTTCATGAATTGCGGCAAGTTTTAATAAGATTATACACATCAATGACTTGATACGTGAATTATTTAACGCTGAATACTATCTTGTAAACTTTCAAGAACTGTCAGTTTGACGACGCTTGTAAACTGGTATCTCTCATGTTAAATCCACTATATGAGAATAAGAATTATTATTATTATCTAGGCTTTACCACTCCGTATGCGCTGGGAGGTGATATTTTCTTGTTCGTTTCATAACTAGCAGGATGTTCTGGTGTTTTTAATAAAGTCTAGCGACACACCCTCTGTATCATTCAGGAATCATAAAATCTTGTAGATTTCTCAACATATATCAATGCAATGATGCCTGTAAACTGTCTTCTCTCATGTTAGCTTACTAACGTGAGAATGAAATATTTATTTATTTATGACGATGAACAGATGAGATGGGCTTAGGGGTTGTTTGACCAGTGCGTGATGCGGAGGATTGAAGGGTCTGGCGAACTATGTGTGGTTCCGAACCAGGCTGGTGTCGGGATTACTCCAACCTCGTATCACGCTGCAGGTTGGCCAGTCAGTGATAGTCAGCAGAGATGTCATTCACCGTTATCGATAGATATTGTTCCAAGCGGTTCAAAAGCCCTATTCTGCTGACTCCAAAGTTGGATGACTGTAAGCTGCAGATGGGTATCAAGGACTTAATTCCATCGTCTGTGATGGATTTCAAATTAAATCGTCCACACTCATGATTAACGATCCCAACGAAGATATGTCACTCATCATCCTCGTAAACAATCCGTTTCAGACACCTGAATGGAGCACTGAAGAGAGATGGGAATCACCGAAGTTCTGTCTCAGTATCTAGACTGTGTCCTGAAGGGTGCGACCACGTGGGTTCTGCGGCAGAATGGAGTTGAAGTGTTTGTCAGGTTCAGGCTTTCAAAGCAGAAGACGTACCCCTCAGGAACAATCTTGGCCAACGAAATCCACTCCGAAATGGCCTTTGCTACGCAGTGTCGGAAATCGCATTGGTATCAGGATCGTAGTGGGATTCAACGATATCATCGCATTATTGTCAGCTGGAGGGTCTATTGAAAGTGGTAATGATTTAGTGCTGGGAATTCGGGATTTCGTAAGGAAATTTATGATCTTCGTTAATTGTTTGAGGAATTTGTCCAACTTCAAAGAATTTGTGTCTCAATAGCCTTGCCGCCAACTACTATGACCCTAAACTGCAACAGGGCCACCGATGCATGGATTTCGACTGTGAGTCACCAACTCTCCACGACTACTCAGTTGACTTCCGGCACAGCTTATTGGTCGAGAAGGCACAGTAAGACGCGTAAGGGTATATGTTCGCATGGAAGATGCGAGGTAGTCCTCGAAAGAAAAGTATATCGTGATGTAAGCAGCCTTAAGAGCCAGTCTTCATGGGCCATCAACTCGGCGGCCGCCACAAGCGACTTGGTGGCTAGGTGGTGCAACAGAAAAACGATCAATCAATTATTATATTTTTTATCTTTCTTACCTGCTTCAGTGTGTGTAGGGTGTCAGTGTAGTGTCAGTTAGTCTACTCTGGTACAAGTCATGATTAAATGTGTTGGAACATGCATATAATAATGTTATCTACTGTCTTCAATGAATGCAGTGCTTCTAATGTTTTGTTTAGGTTATGTAATAACTTTTGTGGAGGTGTCTATCCAGTTTTCTTGTTGTTCTAATGGAAACAACTAATTAATGCTTTTCCCAGTGGAAATCACTGTTATTCGTTGTAAGTAATGCCAGTATTATTGATTATAAGTTTTGTATGTTCATTGGTTATCAGAATTTATATATGTATATTAGTTGGTTGAAAAATTAGTCTTCTTGAAATTTCTTCTAATAATCCTTGATTGTATTTATTTCGGTTGTGTAACAGTTGTAGAAATGGCCTGCCGATGTGTTTTGTTGCCATCGGAAAATAAGTAGGTTATCAGAAAGACCGGTAAACTTGAGAACTGCCAACTGTATCAATACTATTGAGACATTCAGAAAAGAAAATTTTCTCTACAATAAACCACTTTCAGCAGCTGTGCAATTGTATTTATAGTAATAAGAAACAAACAGATGAGTCTGTCATTGACTAATAGGTCAACATTTAGTCATCCATCAAAATACGATGTTCTAGGGTGAAACAGTGGGTCCGTTCTAGAGTTACAAGGGGATTGTGTCATCATAGTGTGTATAAGGAAACTGCGCATTTGATGAGGGTCATTACATTTCCAGCAAGCAGAAAGATTATTATTACCTTTACCACCAATACTAAGTTTTCTATTTGGGAGAGGTTCGGTAGCAGTCAGTGAGGAAGTACGCCATTACTAGCATGTATCAAAGGTAACAGCAATGATTTCCAACCTAGAAGAATTAGTTTAGTGGTACTGCGTGAAATATTATATTCTTTGACGTAATTTATTTTCCGGAGAATGGAGCGACTTTAAATTACAGAAGAAAATTGCAGATTAGTTAAATTTGTTGTATTATATGCATGAAAATTAACCTTTCCTTAGTCTTCATGTAACAGATAATTGTATTGTAGTTAGCAGTAACGGAATTCTCATGAGTTGAACTATCCCATCAAATAGAAGCCGAAAATTCCTCTGGATGGTAAATAAATTTCGAAGCTTGATCGTCAATAACAGTATGAAACTTTGAATCAAACAGATACTTGTGCAGACTCCTTACTGCCCAGATAATCGTTAGTGCTTCTTTCTGAGTTAGAGAATATCCTTGTTCACTCTTACCTAGGCTTCTTGCTCATTTTATTCTGATACTGCAGCTATAGCCACTGGAGAAACATGTGTGGTGAGAACAGATTCATCCTTCAGTGAAAAAGGTCTCAAGAAAGATTGATTATTGAGGAACTTCGGGGTGTTTTGTGAAATGTTTTCATGGCGTTGTTGCCACACAAATTTCTTACTGATAACAATATTGAAAACTGGTGACAATAATTGCGTGAAATTCGGAGTAAATCTGGAGTAGAACTGCAAAGTATCAATCCATGATATCAAAGATGAAATATTTGTTGGGGAAGGCGTTTGAATCAGTATAGCGAGACGACTCACACCAGGCTCAAAACTGGTGCAATCTACAGTGTATATTTTAAGCACGACACAGATCTCAAACTAAATTGATACCTGGATGCATTAACTGCAACATTTCTACCTCAGACACACCTGAACAGTTTTAAAAAGCGTTCAATATCCGGACCATCATCTTGTTAAGATCAAACACCGTCCAGTCTAGCTATAATCTGATTCATAGCCCTTTGGAATATTCCTGGTGATATTGTTGATCCAAAAGGGTGAGGATTTATCCTTATGCATCCCACATGGAGTATTAGTGTTGGTCAATTCACTAGAGGCTTGGTCAAGAGGGATTTGTGAATATGCATTTGTGGATCTGTTTTGGAGGCGTATTTGCAACCTCTTAGTTTGTACAAGATCTCTTTAGCTTCCTCTGCAATACCGTATTTGTGTGTTTGTTGATTGGACCAAATTGATCGGTCTATTTTGGCATATAAGCTCCTGCTCTGATACCTCGATATCACTTATCATTTCAGTTTCTACAGTAATAATGGATAGCGACTAACAGTGAAATCAATTGTTAGGGGGATAATCACCACAGTTTCTCGGTATTTTTTCAGATGCCTTTAGTGGTGTCACGACAGGATTAGTGCAATTCGAAGACCCAACGGGTATGAGTTTTCTATTTTCAACCAACTTGTTCAATTCTTTCTCAAGTGCTTCTTTTAAATCACATTGAATCAGTTGATGATTCAGGACAACATGACTTTGCTTT
Organism: Heterobilharzia americana; assembly: GCA_944470555.2. Classification (NCBI taxonomy): domain Eukaryota; kingdom Metazoa; phylum Platyhelminthes; class Trematoda; order Strigeidida; family Schistosomatidae; genus Heterobilharzia; species Heterobilharzia americana. Next base: position 1,274,484 of record OX104130.1, read on the forward strand.
ATCCCTACGTATATGGGTTGCATCATCCTTAGATATTATTTGGGAATGTTCCAAAAAGTTATAAATCAGATGATAGCTAGACTAAACGGTGTTTGATCCTAACAAGATGGTGGTCCGAATATTGAACGCTTTATATTTGTAGTGTCAAAATCAAATAGATGGGAATTGCCTGACTAAGTATTGAAAGCTTTCATCAAATACGACTGGCCATTCTGAACTGTTAAAAAAGATAGAGATTTCATTTGAGTTGACACATCAGACGAGTTATTGAAAGTTTCAGTATTCAGTGTATTTGAACTACTACATATGTCTAATTTTAGCACATTTATGACACTTAGCATTAACAAGCAACAAGTATTGTAGAGGTGAAGTAATCCACATGATTTGAGAGCAACTTGTTGTGAGGTAGTTGACGAAGTATGTGTGCTTAATCTAAGATCCGTAGATGGCCTATGCGTCTTATGACTGGCATCTACATTCTGAACATTAGGAAGCATTACATTAGAACTATGGTGAGGATTCAGTCAGATAATCATTACTGACATCTTCGTAGATGATCCATAAATCAGTGGCATTTTAAAATGTACAAGAAGTCATTCGAAGCAACTCCTTACGAAGTTCCGAAATGATAATACTGCTTATTCAACGGTTATATGGTTGAGTGTGTAACGTCGCCAAAGTTACGCTTCCGTGTTTGTGGTTGAAGCTGGAGGACAAAACTGCGAATCATTTGATTAAGATCACGGACAAGCTTATTTGATGGAGCCATCTCACGCATCTCGAAATACGTCATATAATAATGATGAATTAGAAGAATTTGAAGCTTGGCATCTGTGTTCAGCTGCCACCAACCAGACAACTTCATCTTTTCTGAGACATCGATGACTCCTAGATCTCTCTGGACATTTATTGCTCCAACAAACATGTTGACAGTACTCACCAGTTTACTAAGACTTCCTAAAAGGAGGATTTACCAGACCTCACGACTTGCCCTCAATCTTTATTCTGTTTTCTTCAGTTAATCCTGAAAGTAATTATTTCAGCATACGTAAATGCTTACCCTCAATGATAGCTGGCACACTGAATCTGTAAACAGAGAAACCCTCCTCAGGCTCCCTATGTAACTTAAGATCACTTGGGGTGTAATCCTGAGGTAGTCTTTTCAACCCCTAAAATACCCAAGCATCAGTGACAATCATGAGTTTCTCAATCATTGGTATTTTTACGATAAGGTAGGAATTAGTCATCTACGAATGAAGCTGAGTAATCAATTGAATACAACAGACACATGAAGAAGTAGAAACTGTGAGGACGTGTGAGCGCATATTCCTCCTCAGTTGTAGTGCAAGAATCTTTTCTCAGATAACATGAATGATGAAACTGTCTTGACTACGAATGCCCGAGTGATGTAGTCTTTTATGTCGATGGGATTTCGTTGTACACAGACAACATATGATTAAGCACATCAGTTTGACGCTATTTAGTTGGTATCGCTGTTCGTAAAGCAATAATCTGTTTCTCGAAGGAGGTCAGAACCCATGTATTTATACATAAACAGTTGAAATGATCTTCACCGAGGTAGCAGAAGCTCTCATACAAGTCTCTCATTCCATTTCAGTTGAGAGCTTTAAGATCGGCAGTAGTTGATTGCTAGGTTAGTTGCTTGTTCAGTAGCTTCATACTGCAGTCTACTACTCTATCCATTCTCAAGAAAATAACACATGTTATTGTTTCTTACAACGACCGATAAAAGGAATCACTTTATATTAGAGCTTTATTGCCGCTTTGTTTCTTAAGAAGTGGAATTCACTTTCATGCAGGATGGAAACTTACTGGAGAATACGGATGGGTAGAAGCAATACACTAGCAAAACAACCTGAGGAAAGGGTTTCACTGAATTGAAAGTAAAATTTGCCAAGAATTAGTTAGTAGGTAACATTTTCTTCTCTTTGAATTAAACAGTGAAGGAATGTCACTAGGTAGACAAGGGTTTTCAGTACCCCAAACTCAGACTCTCTCGTTTAGAGTTCCATCTCACTGTTAAATTGTTGTCAGGAAGATTTTAGTCAAGTTGGTAATAGGTGTACTTATCGTATACAAAGCTGACAATGATGGTGGTTTGGTGTTCTCTCAGCCTTGATGTTTCATTGTGGACGTTTCAGCGCCACTAACTTCATGAAGAAGACTTCTGTATGATGTTGAAGCTGGCGATATCACCACGCTTGTTGCTGAAATTTTCACAAAATAAAAAGCCTCAGAGTACATCAAATCACCAGCATACTCATCCTCAGCTATAAAGCTTTTTCATCATTTCAAAGCTGACAATGTTCTTTCTAATCTCCATAATTTGCAGACCCACACACTATGAAGGAGAATCGGCGTATGCCACCGATTATAATGGAGGAAATCCATAAGTAACCGATTGGAATACCTCTGAAATTTACTCGTAAACAAGATGAGTAATCCAACAAAAATAGCAGGTTTTTGAAATAAGTAAAACAAAACATGTAGACTTTAAGTAGGAAGTTTAAATCTCCAAAAGTAAGTTATACGTTTAGAGGACATTTGAGAGATTAAAACAGACTGAAAATAAGGGATTTGGTATCATATATCCGGTGGAAATTTTCATTGGTAGCCCAAAGTTCAAGCAGGTCGGAATGGCAAGTCAGGTTTTGTGGGTCTAGACTACGGACAGGAACACTTCGGTTTGTGAATATCCTAAGGGCTTTAATCGGATTTAAAAATGCTTACGCGTTTGGAAGCAGATGCTGAGAATGGAAAATTATTTATCAATTCCAATTCACCAGTTCTAAGTACTATATCAGCTTGTGGAAAGTATCTGGGGGCTGTCAAACTATTCTGACAATTACGAGGATCTTTATGCAACTGTTGAGTAGGGATGTGATAAGAAGTAGCACGGAGGTAGAGAGATGTATAAAAGTTCATGCCCCTGTATGCCCATTATGCTCCGTCTAGTTGTTGATGAGTCTTCCGAGAGTCCAGAGAATGGATTTCTGTTGAAGGAATGAACACGAGGATTGTACGAGAAATCGGAACACTGGTAATTCCTATTTCAAACGGTGTCACTGGAGTAAGTGTCTCCTGTATGGATATTGGCAGTCACAATGGCTACTAGAATCAGCGACCCTTAGTTGAGAGTCAGGTCGACTTGTGTAACTGATTCCTCTTGTGCCTTCATAGCCACAAACGTATTTTTAAGGTAAGTGTGAGGAGGGACTTAAAGGAAAAACCCGACCTCGGGGTGGATTAAGTTGCACATGTTTGTAATGGTTGTTTGGAATAATCCGAAGCAGGAGCATTTCCTAAAGTACTTGTGTTTGATTTTTTGAAATTGCTAATTATTCGCATTTCATTTAATCGTTTAACCGAGCATACACCACCGACTGGTTTGTGCATGCCTATCCTGGGGCCACTGTTTTGAATTGAGCGACTTGAGTGCCAGACATTGCATATGACTGTTATCCTCTCTACTTATTTGATAAATCTGAAAACTGTTTATCACCCTGAGAAGTATGGCTGCTATTTTAGGGACTATTTGTGCTGAGACCATGTGTAATTGTGGAACTGTTCTTTTGAGTGGATGTATCAACAGAATTTTTGTTTCTGTTGGATAGCAAGTTGTTGGGAGCTTTTACGCAATCAGTAGGGATTGCGGATGACTTAATATCTGCTGTACTCACTGATTGTAGTTTATTTTGGTTGATTCTGGTTTAACACACTGTCGTGTCTTTTACCTGTTTAAAATGAGTGCATTTTCGGAATACTTTTTGATGGCTGGTAAAGTTTATGGCTTCAGTGATGCTACTAAACCGGAGGATTATAGGGCAGAACATATCATGTGTGGTTTTGCGTAGTCTTGAGAACGAACACCAGGAGTTCGACATACCACACGAGTTTAATAAATATTGTTTGACATTTTTGAGAGGCACTTTATCTCGTAAATTAAAGGCTATGGCGTTGTGCATGCACTCTTGATATGGCAATAGGGAGAAAAGACTAGTCTAGAGAGGGACCAATCAGAATCTACTTTATGCTATCACTTCTATAGTTAGACAGATAGTGGGTCAGCTAATCAATAGGATCATTTTAAACAGTGAACTATCTATATATTAGTTATATTTTCCTTTGTTTTTGGTCTTCGGTCTTTTCGACTCCAACACACGTAACACACTTACATCGTGTCTTCTTCACTAATTAGTCGGATCAAGAATCAACTAGGAATTTGTTGAATGTTGGTAGCTGACACTCGATATCCGTGCATCGTTAGCGGTCATAACCATAGCACTCTTCAAATCATAACAGTGGCAACAGAAATGGACTCTTCGAAGTTGGACAATACCCTCCGACAACAAACTAGGATTATCGAGATACTTATGAGATCCGAAATTTCTGGTACTGAATCATCGCCTACTACGCCAGTTTTAAAAGCTACTTCAGTTGATGGCATTGTCAATGGCATCAATGAGTTTCATTACGACCCTGATGTCAATGGGACTTTCGACGCTTGGTTCAGGCTTTACGAAAACTACTTCAAAGTGGATTTTGCTGGCCAAGATGATTCCTGGAAGGTATATCTATTACTTCGAAAGCTTGATCCACATGAACTCGACCAATACTGCGACGTGATTTCGTCGCGGAATCCACGTGATCGCACTTTCGATGCCACAGTCCAGATACTGAATGACATGTCTGCAGAATATCAACGACTAAACAACCAGCAGCATAATACGAGTTTAGCCCAATCCGGATGCCAGGGTGTTTCTGGAGTACATACAGTTCGCCAGATACCTCATTCCTCCGCATCACCCTCTGGCCTTATCTCGCCTGTTCATCAATCCAGTAACTCATGCGATACAAACCTACCACCGGAGAAGACACCGCCAGCGCCTTGCTGTCATTGCTGTGACTGGCATTTCGCCAAATCTTGTCGACCGAAACAACATCAATGCCGCGACTATATTGCTGCGGGCCATAGATGTTTCCAAAGCATAACAACTCTATCCTCTTGACCACTTCCCACAAGATGAAGCCAATCAGAGTCTCAGTGTATGAAGAGGCGTCCGACTGTGTTTCTGCATGATCACCCGACATCAGGTTTGTGGGTAAGAAATATTGTACTAGGTTTCCTAAACTATTTGTTCTACCGTAATACAGAGATATGTATTAATTAATGTGATCCTGACAGAGAATTTTTGTTAACTCGCTGCTTAACTTTGTTTGATGTTTTCGCTTTGCAGTTACTAAGTCTTACCACTTGTTGTACAACTGTTTGTTGATTAGCTGTATGGAGTCGAATAAGGTTTCACCATTCGACTTAATATTTGTTCAATAGTACTTCATTCCATTTACGGTATTTATCTCCGAGTGCAGAGGGTAAACACTTGGTAATAATTTCGAACGTACCACTTTCTCCCGTTGGATTTAACTTATGTTACCTTTAAACATAACATGGTGACCTGGAAATACATTGACTTAGACATTCACCTTGGTTATATGATTGTGGACACTACCAATACTCCAAATCGTATACATGGGTCACTTGTGGTTACCGATGCTAAAAACCGAAGAACTTTCCGATTAATAGACGGTTATGTCACCAAATAACAAACTGCGCAAATGGACTAACAACGTCGGTTGGTTACAACGCGAACTTCGAACATTATTCCTAGTAGTGGAACCTATCTGTGTGATGGGAGATGAAAATCCATGACCGCTTCATGAATTGCGGCAAGTTTTAATAAGATTATACACATCAATGACTTGATACGTGAATTATTTAACGCTGAATACTATCTTGTAAACTTTCAAGAACTGTCAGTTTGACGACGCTTGTAAACTGGTATCTCTCATGTTAAATCCACTATATGAGAATAAGAATTATTATTATTATCTAGGCTTTACCACTCCGTATGCGCTGGGAGGTGATATTTTCTTGTTCGTTTCATAACTAGCAGGATGTTCTGGTGTTTTTAATAAAGTCTAGCGACACACCCTCTGTATCATTCAGGAATCATAAAATCTTGTAGATTTCTCAACATATATCAATGCAATGATGCCTGTAAACTGTCTTCTCTCATGTTAGCTTACTAACGTGAGAATGAAATATTTATTTATTTATGACGATGAACAGATGAGATGGGCTTAGGGGTTGTTTGACCAGTGCGTGATGCGGAGGATTGAAGGGTCTGGCGAACTATGTGTGGTTCCGAACCAGGCTGGTGTCGGGATTACTCCAACCTCGTATCACGCTGCAGGTTGGCCAGTCAGTGATAGTCAGCAGAGATGTCATTCACCGTTATCGATAGATATTGTTCCAAGCGGTTCAAAAGCCCTATTCTGCTGACTCCAAAGTTGGATGACTGTAAGCTGCAGATGGGTATCAAGGACTTAATTCCATCGTCTGTGATGGATTTCAAATTAAATCGTCCACACTCATGATTAACGATCCCAACGAAGATATGTCACTCATCATCCTCGTAAACAATCCGTTTCAGACACCTGAATGGAGCACTGAAGAGAGATGGGAATCACCGAAGTTCTGTCTCAGTATCTAGACTGTGTCCTGAAGGGTGCGACCACGTGGGTTCTGCGGCAGAATGGAGTTGAAGTGTTTGTCAGGTTCAGGCTTTCAAAGCAGAAGACGTACCCCTCAGGAACAATCTTGGCCAACGAAATCCACTCCGAAATGGCCTTTGCTACGCAGTGTCGGAAATCGCATTGGTATCAGGATCGTAGTGGGATTCAACGATATCATCGCATTATTGTCAGCTGGAGGGTCTATTGAAAGTGGTAATGATTTAGTGCTGGGAATTCGGGATTTCGTAAGGAAATTTATGATCTTCGTTAATTGTTTGAGGAATTTGTCCAACTTCAAAGAATTTGTGTCTCAATAGCCTTGCCGCCAACTACTATGACCCTAAACTGCAACAGGGCCACCGATGCATGGATTTCGACTGTGAGTCACCAACTCTCCACGACTACTCAGTTGACTTCCGGCACAGCTTATTGGTCGAGAAGGCACAGTAAGACGCGTAAGGGTATATGTTCGCATGGAAGATGCGAGGTAGTCCTCGAAAGAAAAGTATATCGTGATGTAAGCAGCCTTAAGAGCCAGTCTTCATGGGCCATCAACTCGGCGGCCGCCACAAGCGACTTGGTGGCTAGGTGGTGCAACAGAAAAACGATCAATCAATTATTATATTTTTTATCTTTCTTACCTGCTTCAGTGTGTGTAGGGTGTCAGTGTAGTGTCAGTTAGTCTACTCTGGTACAAGTCATGATTAAATGTGTTGGAACATGCATATAATAATGTTATCTACTGTCTTCAATGAATGCAGTGCTTCTAATGTTTTGTTTAGGTTATGTAATAACTTTTGTGGAGGTGTCTATCCAGTTTTCTTGTTGTTCTAATGGAAACAACTAATTAATGCTTTTCCCAGTGGAAATCACTGTTATTCGTTGTAAGTAATGCCAGTATTATTGATTATAAGTTTTGTATGTTCATTGGTTATCAGAATTTATATATGTATATTAGTTGGTTGAAAAATTAGTCTTCTTGAAATTTCTTCTAATAATCCTTGATTGTATTTATTTCGGTTGTGTAACAGTTGTAGAAATGGCCTGCCGATGTGTTTTGTTGCCATCGGAAAATAAGTAGGTTATCAGAAAGACCGGTAAACTTGAGAACTGCCAACTGTATCAATACTATTGAGACATTCAGAAAAGAAAATTTTCTCTACAATAAACCACTTTCAGCAGCTGTGCAATTGTATTTATAGTAATAAGAAACAAACAGATGAGTCTGTCATTGACTAATAGGTCAACATTTAGTCATCCATCAAAATACGATGTTCTAGGGTGAAACAGTGGGTCCGTTCTAGAGTTACAAGGGGATTGTGTCATCATAGTGTGTATAAGGAAACTGCGCATTTGATGAGGGTCATTACATTTCCAGCAAGCAGAAAGATTATTATTACCTTTACCACCAATACTAAGTTTTCTATTTGGGAGAGGTTCGGTAGCAGTCAGTGAGGAAGTACGCCATTACTAGCATGTATCAAAGGTAACAGCAATGATTTCCAACCTAGAAGAATTAGTTTAGTGGTACTGCGTGAAATATATATTCTTTGACGTAATTTATTTTCCGGAGAATGGAGCGACTTTAAATTACAGAAGAAAATTGCAGATTAGTTAAATTTGTTGTATTATATGCATGAAAATTAACCTTTCCTTAGTCTTCATGTAACAGATAATTGTATTGTAGTTAGCAGTAACGGAATTCTCATGAGTTGAACTATCCCATCAAATAGAAGCCGAAAATTCCTCTGGATGGTAAATAAATTTCGAAGCTTGATCGTCAATAACAGTATGAAACTTTGAATCAAACAGATACTTGTGCAGACTCCTTACTGCCCAGATAATCGTTAGTGCTTCTTTCTGAGTTAGAGAATATCCTTGTTCACTCTTACCTAGGCTTCTTGCTCATTTTATTCTGATACTGCAGCTATAGCCACTGGAGAAACATGTGTGGTGAGAACAGATTCATCCTTCAGTGAAAAAGGTCTCAAGAAAGATTGATTATTGAGGAACTTCGGGGTGTTTTGTGAAATGTTTTCATGGCGTTGTTGCCACACAAATTTCTTACTGATAACAATATTGAAAACTGGTGACAATAATTGCGTGAAATTCGGAGTAAATCTGGAGTAGAACTGCAAAGTATCAATCCATGATATCAAAGATGAAATATTTGTTGGGGAAGGCGTTTGAATCAGTATAGCGAGACGACTCACACCAGGCTCAAAACTGGTGCAATCTACAGTGTATATTTTAAGCACGACACAGATCTCAAACTAAATTGATACCTGGATGCATTAACTGCAACATTTCTACCTCAGACACACCTGAACAGTTTTAAAAAGCGTTCAATATCCGGACCATCATCTTGTTAAGATCAAACACCGTCCAGTCTAGCTATAATCTGATTCATAGCCCTTTGGAATATTCCTGGTGATATTGTTGATCCAAAAGGGTGAGGATTTATCCTTATGCATCCCACATGGAGTATTAGTGTTGGTCAATTCACTAGAGGCTTGGTCAAGAGGGATTTGTGAATATGCATTTGTGGATCTGTTTTGGAGGCGTATTTGCAACCTCTTAGTTTGTACAAGATCTCTTTAGCTTCCTCTGCAATACCGTTTTTGTGTGTTTGTTGATTGGACCAAATTGATCGGTCTATTTTGGCATATAAGCTCCTGCTCTGATACCTCGATATCACTTATCATTTCAGTTTCTACAGTAATAATGGATAGCGACTAACAGTGAAATCAATTGTTAGGGGGATAATCACCACAGTTTCTCGGTATTTTTTCAGATGCCTTTAGTGGTGTCACGACAGGATTAGTGCAATTCGAAGACCCAACGGGTATGAGTTTTCTATTTTCAACCAACTTGTTCAATTCTTTCTCAAGTGCTTCTTTTAAATCACATTGAATCAGTTGATGATTCAGGACAACATGACTTTGCTTTATCCCTACGTATATGGGTTGCATCATCCTTAGATATTATTTGGGAATGTTCCAAAAAGTTATAAATCAGATGATAGCTAGACTAAACGGTGTTTGATCCTAACAAGATGGTGGTCCGAATATTGAACCTTTATATTTGTAGTGTCAAAATCAAATAGATGGGAATTGCCTGACTAAGTATTGAAAGCTTTCATCAAATACGACTGGCCATTCTGAACTGTTAAAAAAAATAGAGATTTCATTTGAGTTGACACATCAGACGAGTTATTGAAAGTTTCAGTATTCAGTGTATTTGAACTACTACATGTGTCTAATTTTGGCACATTTATGACACTTAGCATTAAAAAGCAACAAGTATTGTAGACATGAAGTAATCCACATGGTTTGAGAGCAACTTTTGAGGTAGTTGACGAAGTATGTGTGCTTAATCTAAGATCCGTAGATTGGCATCTACATTCTGAACTTTAGGAGGCATTACATTAGACTACGGTGAGGATTCAGTCAGATAATCATCACTGACATCGTAGGTGATCCATAAATCTGTGGCATTTTAAAATGTACAAGAAGTCATTCGAAGCGACTCCTTAAATAGTTCCGAAATGATAGAACTGCTTATTCAACGATTACATGGTTGAGCGTGTAACTGTCGCCAAAGTTACGCCTCCATGTTTCTGGTTGAAGCTGGAAGACAAAACTGCAAATCATTTGATTAAGATCACAAACAAGCCTATTTGACAAAGCCACCTCACGCGTTTCGAAATACGTCATATGAAAATGATGAATTAGAAGAATTTGAAGCTTGGCATCTATGTTCAGCTGCCACCAACCAGACGACTTCTGAGACATCGATGACTCCTAGATCTCTCTGGACATTTATTGCTCCAACAAACATGTTGACAGTACTCACCAGTTTACTAAGACCTCCTGAAAAAAGGATTTACCAGACCTCACGACTTACCCTCAATCGTTATTCTGTTTTCAGTTAATCCTGAAAGTAATTATTTCAGCATACGTAAATGCTTACCCTCAATTCTCGTCAGTCGTGCTTCAATTAATGCTGAAAAGTAACTACAGACATAACGTTTAGACTTACCATTTGATGGAGATGAATTATAAGAAGTACCTGCTTCAGTTACGGTTGGTATCCTGGGTGGTATCCGCAGACGACTAATTACTGGGAAGTGACAGATGTAACGGGATAGTTACTTCATTATCCGTGAATCCAGGACAGGTTTACAGAAGATAGGCGTACTGTAATGAAAGGTTGGATATTCCAGTATTCGGGTCAGGTAGTTCATTGGTGCACCGTCATCCGAACCTTTTATCTTTTCAGAATTTTTACTGAGAATAACCAAAAATTCTTACAACTAACCGGTTCACAGGCTGCAAACTGCCAGGTTCAGTATCTTCAGCTAATGAAGATTTTGAATGTCCTTCGTATTGGCTCTTGGTTTTCGGAAAAGATTTCTGAGCCACTTCCAAATTACCTCAACTGATGTAAGTCGACGCCATTACAAGCTTAACATATCTAGCTGGCACACTGAATCTGTAAACAGAGAAACCCTCCTCAGGCTCCCTATGTAACTTAAGATCATTTAGAGTGTAATCCTGAGGTAGTCTTATCAACCCCTAAAATACCCAAGCATCAGTGACAATCATGAGTTTCTCAATCATTGGTATTTTTACGATAAGGTAGGAATTAGTCATCTACGAATGAAGCTGAGTAATCAATTGAATACAACAGACACATGAAGAAGTAGAAACTGTGAGGACGTGTGAGCGCATATTCCTCCTCAATTGTATTGCAAGAATCTTTTCTCAGATAACATGAATGATGAAACTGTCTTGACTACGAATACTCGAGTGATGTAGCCCTTTATTTCGATGGGATTTCGTTGTACACAGCCAACACATGGTTAAGCACATCAGTTTGATGCTATTTAGTTGGTATCACTGTTCGTAAAGCAATAATCTGTTTCTCGAAGGAGGTCAGAACCCATGTATTTATACATAAACAGTCGAAATGATCTTCACCGAGGTAGCAGAAGCTCTCATACAAGTCTCTCATTCCATGTTAGTTGAGAGTTTTAAGGTCGGCAGTTGTTGATTGCTAGGTTAGTAGCTTGTTCAGTAGCTTCAAACTGCAGTCTACTACTCTATCCATTCTCAAGAAAATAACACATGTTATTGTTTCTTACAACGACCGATAAAAGGGAACACTTTATATTAAAGCTTTATTGCCGCTTTGTTTCTTAAGAAGTGGAATTCACTTTCATGTAGGATGGAAACTTACTGGAGAATACGGATGGGTAGAAGCAATACATTAGCAAAACAACCTGAGGAAAGGGTTCCACTGAATTGAAAGTAAAATTTGCCAAGAATTAGTTAGTAGGTAACATTTTCTTCTCTCTGAATTAAACGGTGAAGGAATGTCACTAGGTAGACAAGGGTTTTCAGTACCCCAAACTCAGACTCTCTCGTTTAGAGTTCCATCTCACTGTTAAATTGTTGTCAGGAAGATTTTAGTCAAGTTGGTAATAGGTGTACTTATCGTATACAAAGCTGACAATGATGGTGGTTCGGTGTTCTCTCAGCTTTGATATTTCACTGTGGACGTTTCAGCGCCACTAACTTCATGAAGAAGACTTCTGTATAATGTTGAAGCTGGCGATATCACCACGCTTGTTGCTGAAATTTTCACAAAATAAAAAGCCTCAGAGTACATCGAATCACCAGCATACTCATCCTGAGCTATAAAGCTTTTTCATCATTTCAAAGCTGACAATGTTCTTTCTAATCTCCATAATTTGCAGACCCACACACTATGAAGGAGAATCGGCGTATGCCACCGATTATGATGGAGGAAATCCATAAATAACCGATTGGAATACCGCTGAAATTTACTCGTGAACAAGATAAGTAATCTAACAAAAATAGCAGGTTTTTGAAATAAGTAAAACAAAACATGCAGATTTTAAGTAGGAAGTTTAAATCTCAGATACTTCCTACCAATTTTCAGAAAAAGGGGTGAATTGAAGTGTGTGTGTGTGTGTTAACAACTTTTATACACTGATAAATGTATTATAGTCATGCTAATATGTATGGAAACGGAATTAAAGGGATTTGTGAAATGTTGAAGCCAAATAAGCTGGTATAGACACTAGGCTTTATAGTATTTCACAAATGTTAGTTGGTTGGAGGCAATTATCAAGTACCTCTGCGCAACCTAGAGTTCGTGCTTGTTGGCACTCGTCAGCAAGGCGTATTTAAGACCTCAACTCAAATGATGCCCCTCAGAGATTTTAATGTCTCTTACTCTGTGCTGATAGCTGATCATTAAACTATTCATGCAGTGACTGATTCCTTGTAGGACTCGATTATTTGCATTAATTGGTGATCATTGTGGAGTAACCAGTTCCATGCTGTTGAGTGCTGACAAAATTCTACAGATCATTTTGAAATGTGGCCAACAAGCCAAGGATCTTCAAAACTGTACCTAAGCGTAGATTTTGTACTGATCATTGGGAAAAAATGTAGTTGTATGGAAATGCTGAACACTTTTCAATGCACCTCTCGCGGTGAACCTTCTTAGCATCAAAAATACTGTTGGATTTAAAATAAATAAGCATTTTAAAATACCTAAAAGATTTCAACTACTTAAGTTCATGCCTAACTCGACGGTGGATAGAAACTTTGTTCTTGAAGAATGTTTGAAGGTTTCAATGAACTGGGGTGTTGATGCTTGAGGATTTGTGGTAGAATTATAAAATCTTACTGTCCTCAAGCAAATCTTAAGTATCCTTTAGGCAACTAGTTGCGCTGATGAAGGATGTGTAGTTTTTTTTACGGCTCTTATTTCAAGAAGAATCTTGCGGATTATAAATATGCTCATAGAGAATTTAGATGACTAGAAGACAGACGCATATCTAATGGACAATAGACTAGTAAAGAACAGTATGGCATGCATTTGTGGTGGGATCATATTGCGATCCCCAAACAAATCTACTACGAACGAAGTGATATTTAGATGCAGATCATAATAGACCCAGAAATCTATTCACACTGGTTCTTTCTTTGTGAAATCCAACGTATTAGAGATATATTATGTTATGCGTCATACAGCGAATAACTGGCACACCAGTTACAAGTACAACACCCTTGATGAATAGGACAGAGATGTTAGAGATAAAATTGTATGAGCTTGGTAGTGATGTTTACTTAAAAACTCTCTGGGAAATAACTTCAACCTTCGGTAGGCAGGGTGAAATAGTCGAGGTGGATGAAACTGTATTAAGGAAGAGGATATATAATCGCGACAGAAACGTAAAGAAAGAATGAGCAAGTTATTCATTTTCATTTGTATCTGCAGGCTTTTGGAATTTGCGATAGGATTTTCTTGAAAGAGCATTCTGAGAAGGTGGAAAATCACAACTTCAAAACACCAGGTCCAATTATTCAGAAATTTGTCTCCACGAGAGTCACCGTTTACACCGATGACTAAAAGTATATCTACATCTGAGAACCTTGGGTTACGATCAACATATTGTTGTGCAGAAAAGCTATAATTAATCCTCATTTCCCCAGAGCATGTGCTTCTCCGAAACCTCATTTGCACCCCTCCAGAGTTTCCCTGAATAAATGCCTCCTTCCCCAGAAATTCCGCGAAGACCATTGGCGCTTCCCTTAAAATCACCGCAATAATTCCTTATTCTTGATGCCGGTGCACCTATGCAACGCGCTATTCTAAAACTAGCGCGTCAATGCATGATCTATCACATACACAATTTTAAGACGGAATCGCATACTCTTTCAGAATGCAAATTCTATTTTTACAAAAGTGATACTTTTCTTAACCTGGTGAACAATATAGTTCATATGATCTTACCGCTTTACACCGGAAATTAAAATTGTAAGTCATATGAAATGCTTATGAATAATGTATTTCATGGAAAGGAAGTGTTCATATTTGCAAAAAGGGTAACAGTTATTATTAAAAAAAATTAACATCATGTCAAACAACAGTCAGTTCATTGAAGGCCTGGTGTGTTTGTCACCTCATAAAAAACAGCAAAACATGCATAGAGTCATTAACTTCCTGTAAATGTGTAATTGTTTAATTTTATACAACAGATTACTCACAACAGAGCAGACATTCATATGGAAAATATTGAAACCAGTCAAGATATATTTCAGAACTTCTGTTACTTTGCAGACCAGTTGGTGATTTGACGCAGTTTGTTTATTGTCAGGCAATGAAAGAGCATTATCAGCGGAGAAAGATTAAGACCAACTATGTCACTTCCTGTTTGTCCTCATCTTTCTTAATTTTAATCCCCTATTGTGTCAATGGTTTTATTTATCCCCCCTCCCAGTCCTCGGTTTAATATATATTAACTTGATCAGTAAATGTGTGATCAGATTGTTCGAAATGTATTGCGCAAATACATCACATTGCTCAGATAAACTTCGTCTATCGAAAATCGAAAAAGGTTAAGTTTGGTAGGGAGTGGGAAAACGTGAATGAGTCTGAGGAGACTGAATTCGAAAAGTTTCCAGCGGCATAGTCAATACTTTAGGATACAGGTACGGTAGATGAAGCTTGTAAGGTAAAAGAACATATACCTATCATGAGATTTGCAGACTCACAGTTATTTAGATCATCACTTTGGCTGTTACTACAGCAAGTTTTAGGCAGCTGCTGTTTGTATTGTTAACGGTTGTGCGGTCAGTGTTTGCATCAAGATAGTAACCAATAGAAGCGTTTTTAATAACAATAGCTTAATTCTAAACAATATGTTCGACACAGTATGGAATTCTCAGCAGGTAATACGTTAACAAATTTACTCCAGAACAATATTTTCAAAAAAACGAAAGATATCATTGATGTTCATAATAACAACATCAAAGGTAAAAGTGTAAAGCAGCCGGTTTGTACTGTATTAGTGTAAGGTGTTTAATGGTGGTGGTTCATTCAGCCAGTAGAAGAATGTACTATTCGAGATAAGTATACGAAGAGGAGAAGTATAGCGTATTTTTGTGCATTCGAAAGTCCATTTCCTTCTAATATGACATTTTTTCTTCGTTTTCTTAGTACTTCAAAAAACAAGTAGTTCAGAAAAATTTTAAATCCCCAAAGTAAGTTATACGTTTAGAGGACATTTGAGAGATTAAAACAGACTGAAAAGGAGGAATTTGGTATCATATGTCCGGTGGAAATTTTCATTGGTAGCCCAAAGTTCAAGCAGGTCGGAATGGCAAGTCAGGTTTAGTGGGTCTAGACAACGGGCAGGAACACTTCGGTTTGTGAATATCCTAAGGGCTTTAATTTGATTTTTAAAAATGCTTACGCGTTTGGAAGCAGATGCTGAGAATGGAAAATTATTTATCAATTCCAATTCACCAGTTTTAAGTACCATATCAGCCTGTGGAAAGTATCTGGGGGCTGTCAGACTATTCTGACAATTACGAGGATCTTTATGCAACAGTTGAGTAGGGATGTGATAAGAAGTAGTACGGAGGTAGAGAGATGTATAAAAATTCATGCCCTGTATGTTCATTATGCTCCGTCTTGTTGTTGATGAGTCTTCCAAGAGTCCAGCGAATGGATTTCTGTTGAAGGAATGAACACGAGGATTGTACGAGAAATCGAAATACTGGTAATTCCTATTTCAAACGGTGTCATTGGAGTAAGTGTCTCCTGTATGGATCTTGGCAGTCACAATGGCTACTGGAATCAGCGACCCTTAGTTGAGAGTCAAGTCGACTTGTGTAACTGATTCCTCTCGTGCCTTCATAGGCACAGACGTATTTGTAAGGTAAGTGTGAGGAAAGGAAAAACCCGACTTCGGGGTGGATTAAGTTGCAGGAGCATTTCCTAAATACTTGTGTTTGATATTTTTAAAATTGCTAATTATTAGCATTTCACTTAATCGTTTAACCAAGCTTACACTACCGACTGGTTTTTGCATGCCTATCCTGGGGCCACTGTTTTGAATTGAGCGACTTGAATGCCAGACATTGCATATGACTGTTATCCTCTCTACTTATTTGATATATCTGAGAACTGTTTATCACCCTGAGAAGTATGGCTGCTATTTTAGGGACTATTTGTGCTGAGACCATGTGTAATTGTGGAACTGTTCTTTTGAGTGGATGTATCAACAGAATTTTTGTTTCTGTTGGATAGCAAGTTGCTGGGAGCTTTTACGCAATCAGTAGGGATTGCGGATGACTTGATATCTGCTGTACTCACTGATTGTAGTTTATTTTGGTTGATTCTGGTTTGACACACTGTCGTGTCTTTTACTTGTTTAAAATGAGTGCATTTTCGGAATACTTTTTGATGGCTGGCAAAGTTTATGGCTTCAGTGATGGGACTAAACCGAAAGATTATAGGGCAGAACATATCATGTGTGGTTTTGCGTAGTCTTGAGAACGCACACCAGGAGTTCGACATACCACACGAGTTTAATAAATATTGTTTGACATTTTTGAGAGGCACTTTATCTCATAAATTAAAGGCTATGGCGTTGTGCATACACTATTGATATGGCAATAGGGAGAAAAGACTAGTCTGGAGAGGGACCAGTCAGAATCTACTTTATGTTATCTCTTCTATAGTTAGACAGATAGTGGGTCAGCTAACCAATAGGATCATTTTAAACAGCGAACTGTCTACATATTAGTTATATTTTCATTTGTTTTTGGTCTTCGGTCTTTTCGACCCCAACACACGTTACACACTTATATCGTGTCTTCTTCATTAATTAGTCGGATCAGGAATCAACTAGGAATTTGTTGAACGTTGGTAGCTGACACTCGATATCCGTGCATCGTTAGCGGCCATAACCATAGCATTCTTCAAATCATAACAGTGGCAACAGAAATGGGATATTGGGAAATGGACTCTTCGAAGTTGGACAATACCCTCCAACAACAAACTAGGATTATCGAGATACTTATGAGATCCGAAATTTCTGGTACTGAATCATCGCCCACTACGCCAGTTTTAAAAGCTACTTCAGTCGATGGTATCAGTGAGTTTCATTACGACCCTGACGTCAATGAGATTTTCGATACTTGGTTCAGGCTTTACGAAAACTACTTCAAAGTGGATTTTGCTGGCCAAGATGATTCCTGGAAGGTATATCTATTACTTCGGAAGCTTGATCTACATGAACTCGACCAATACTGCAACGTGATTTCGCTGCGGAATCCACGTAATCGCACTTTCGATGCCACAGTCCAGATACCGAATGACATGTCTGCAGAATATCAACGACTAAACAACCAGCAGCATAATACGAGTTTAGCCCAATCCGGATGAAGCCAATCAGAGTCTCAGTGTATGAAAAGGCGTCCGACTGTGTTTCTGCATGATTCCGCGACACCAAGTTTGTGGGTAAGAAATATTGTACTAGGTTTCCTAAACTATTTGTTCCACCGTAATACAGAGATATGTATTAAATAATGTGATCCTGACAGAGAATTTTTGTTAACTCGCTGCTTGACTTTGTTTGATGTTTTCACTTTGCAGTTACTAAGTCTTACTACTTGTTGTACAACTGTTTGTTGATTAGCTGTATGGGGGCGAATGAGGCTTCACCATTCGACTTAATATTTGTTCAATAGTACTTCATTCAATTTACGGTATTTATCTCCGAGTGCAGAGGGTAAACACTTGGTAATAACATATCTGTTTCCATTTCTGAGGATTCACAACTGTCGTCTAAATCTCCGAGGGGCATCATTTGAGTTGAGGTCTTAAATACGCCTTGCTGACGAGTGCCAACAAGCACGAACTCTAGGTTGCGCAGAGGTACTTGATAATTGCCTCCAACCAACTAACATTTGTGAAATACTATAAAGCCTAGTGTCTATGCCAGCTTATTTGGCTTCAACATTTCACAAATCCCTTTAATTCCGTTTCCATACATATTAGCATGACTATAATACATTTATCAGTGTATAAAAGTTGTTAACACACACACACTTCAATTCACCCCTTTTTCTGAAAATTGGTAGGAAGTATCTGAGATTTAAACTTCCTACTTAAAATCTGTTTTCTTGAGAATGGATAGAGTAGTAGACTGCAGTTTGAAGCTACTGAACAAGCTACTAACCTAGCAATCAACAACTGCCGACCTTAAAACTCTCAACTAACATGGAATGAGAGACTTGTATGAGAGCTTCTGCTACCTCGGTGAAGATCATTTCGACTGTTTATGTATAAATACATGGGTTCTGACCTCCTTCGAGAAACAGATTATTGCTTTACGAACAGTGATACCAACTAAATAGCATCAAACTGATGTGCTTAACCATGTGTTGGCTGTGTACAACGAAATCCCATCGAAATAAAGGGCTACATCACTCGAGTATTCGTAGTCAAGACAGTTTCATCATTCATGTTATCTGAGAAAAGATTCTTGCAATACAATTGAGGAGGAATATGCGCTCACACGTCCTCACAGTTTCTACTTCTTCGTGTGTCTGTTGTATTCAATTGATTACTCAGCTTCATTCGTAGATGACTAATTCCTACCTTATCGTAAAAATACCAATGATTGAGAAACTCATGATTGTCACTGATGCTTGGGTATTTTAGGGGTTGATAAGACTACCTCAGGATTACACTCTAAATGATCTTAAGTTACATAGGGAGCCTGAGGAGGGTTTCTCTGTTTACAGATTCAGTGTGCCAGCTAGATATGTTAAGCTTGTAATGGCGTCGACTTACATCAGTTGAGGTAATTTGGAAGTGGCTCAGAAATCTTTTCCGAAAACCAAGAGCCAATACGAAGGACATTCAAAATCTTCATTAGCTGAAGATACTGAACCTGGCAGTTTGCAGCCTGTGAACCGGTTAGTTGTAAGAATTTTTGGTTATTCTCAGTAAAAATTCTGAAAAGATAAAAGGTTCGGATGACGGTGCACCAATGAACTACCTGACCCGAATACTGGAATATCCAACCTTTCATTACAGTACGCCTATCTTCTGTAAACCTGTCCTGGATTCACGGATAATGAAGTAACTATCCCGTTACATCTGTCACTTCCCAGTAATTAGTCGTCTGCGGATACCACCCAGGATACCAACCGTAACTGAAGCAGGTACTTCTTATAATTCATCTCCATCAAATGGTAAGTCTAAACGTTATGTCTGTAGTTACTTTCAGCATTAATTGAAGCACGACTGACGAGAATTGAGGGTAAGCATTTACGTATGCTGAAATAATTACTTTCAGGATTAACTGAAAACAGAATAACGATTGAGGGTAAGTCGTGAGGTCTGGTAAATCCTTTTTTCAGGAGGTCTTAGTAAACTGGTGAGTACTGTCAACATGTTTGTTGGAGCAATAAATGTCCAGAGAGATCTAGGAGTCATCGATGTCTCAGAAGTCGTCTGGTTGGTGGCAGCTGAACAGAGATACCAAGCTGGCTTATCTTGAGAAACAGTCAACACACCCGCGCTTTCGATAAGTCGGTGCCAGTGAACTGGTGCCATTGGTGGATTCCAATATGACTGTGTCTGTGTAGCGAATAATGAATCTGCTGCTCGCTCTGACTTAAAGTAAGCTATTTTCGTGTTCATCAACTGCCATGAAGAGAACATTGAAATAACTCCTGCTTGCCAGCGTCATGATAGGGTGGGTTGCCTTTCAGTTTATTTTAGTTTTTTAGGGGTCATCTTCAGCTAACACAGGCACAATGATATTTACGAAGACAGTACAACTGGGAAAATAGTTTCCAGCATTCAGAAATGGTTTCACAAGAGCCGTGATCGACTTCGGCTGCACGAAAATTGGTCTTGCTGTGAGGCACCGGTATGTTTACTTTTGAAACCCACTGACGCTCTTCGGTTTCTGGATGCGGACACGAACGCTTGTACATCGGAGTACGCTGAAAGCACCAAAGTATTGTCTTCGCCTGACAATATAGATAACGCTGACTAAAGTGTAATCAGAAATTGCGAGACGGAAGACGTATATGTACAACGAATTCCATTTTCTTTTAATAAATCTGTTCATCCATACTTCTGCATTCTTTTACCATTTTTTTAACAATAACAGATTTACGTAAGTTGCATGGGTAAAGACTTCATGCAAGTTAATGTTTGTTTGTTTAAATACTGTCGAAGCCGTGCTAAGAGCGTTTTCGTCTCAAATGTTTGGGTGCATTTTGGGGTATTTGGGTGAAAAATTTTTGGTGCACTTTGGAACTTTTGGTTTTTTCCGGGATAATGTTTGGGAGCACTTCGGAACTTTTGGGTTTTTGGAGGAAAATGTTTGGGTGCACTTCGTGACTTTTGGCAAAACCTTAGGCGCTGTTTAACAAATTTGGAATTTTCGGGCAAGATTTTGACATTTTCGGGCATGACGATGCATTGTCGGCAGTATCCCCAAAGTTTCTGATGCCGTTTTTTATCCAAAAATTTCAGAGTGCACCCAAATTGTTCACCTGCCGGTTATACTAGAAAAGTATTTTCTGACATTTTTATGGTGTGCTTACCATTGATTTCATATCCGATGAACCTTTTATGTGAACAAACTGTTACTTCTATGCTATTCGTGAATTCTTTATTCTATGAAACACCTACACCATCCACTTTCGGCAGTCGTTATGTTCACACTGCTATTAGTGTTCTTTGTGTAACAATCCGCTGCTGATACGTTTTCATCTGGCCCTCAGGTAGGTAGGTACACTGTGTACGGGGGGGGGGGGGGCGTAGAGCAGTATGAGTTTTGTGGTGGGCAAGGAAATCTGGAAGGGAAAAGAGGAACGGGCCGACGACTCAGCAAGTGCACAGAATGTACTTACGTTTAATCATAACGATAATTGACAAACGGTAGAGCTTGACAACGAAGAGATTAGGCAGTCTATAAATGGAAACTGAGTGGTGACTGAGTAATACTTCGAATACGTTACGTTGTCTGTGCGTTGCGTAGGTGGTGAATGTCGCGCATTAAACTGCCTACGGTGTCTTATCATTTTGCAGCCATATATGATTATTCCCCGATGACAGATCCATTGACCTTTATCTTACTACAAAAGTTTGCCAAATTACTAACGTGACGGATGTATTCTGCTGCTATGAGCCTGCAATGCATAATCAATCAATCAGACAATTTTTGGTGTAGGCAAGTTATACGGTGCGCATGTTATCACCTCTTTCTGCATTAAAACTGAATGATTTTTACAAAAGCATTTACCATTTACTTTGTGAAATTCATCCTGGTGAAAAATTGCTAAGTTCTGAAACTTTGATAATCACTATATTTTGCAGTTTTTACATTAGTTCTACTCGTGAAAACCTGCTGACTATCCATGAGAAATGAATGCGTACCAACCATTATCATCGAACTGGTATAATCATTTAGGAGTTGTCCCTGTGCTAACTTGACAGACTCAAAGGCCAATCACTGATTAATCGTACTTGTAATATACACGCGAATACGCGACCAAGGAGAAAAACTATAGTGTAGCCAGATGAAACAGTATATTTGAGAGATCTTACGAAATACCAATGCGCTCCGATTAGCTGGATAGGGGAACGATTGCGAGCAGAGCGACGTAACACGACAGGGTACCAGATGGCATGGAAGCTTGACCGTGTGCCTTCAGCTTGGCCAGTCCGATAAAAACCTAGGCTACTGATTCTGGGGGAAGTATGTAACACTAAAGCCAGACAGTCACGGCTTTAAGCCTATGTGTGCTGGTATTTGCAAGAATAAATGAATATCATGTTTTAGCATCTTTTGGGGAAAATAGAGATAGCTGAACAATTGGTTTGGGAGTGGATGGGAATGTAGTTTACTCTTATGTGTGCCATAGCAGTGTAGCATGGCTAAAACACATGAATAAGGGTCTAAATAAGGTATATGTTTTGCATTATTACTGTTCGTTGTAAGTCTTCGTAACATCCTCTTATTGGACAAATGCCGATGAGATTACTTAGTGCCGTATTACTCATTTCTGCGGCTGCGCAGTGTAAATATCTGCATGTTTGTCCTACTTACACATTCTTTATGTGCCTCTTACTTTATGCATGCTGGTCTCTGCGTTTTAGGATTATCCATATAACTAACCATGAAATTTCAAAATACTCCCTTTGAATTTTAATTCACTTCTTGCACTCTCAACATCTACTAGGAATTTACGCTTCCTTGGTCACTCAGGTTTGATATCATACAGTGAAGTCTTTGCCCCAAAGGAATATTGCACGTAATACGTTGAGAGTTAAAAAAACCAACGCGCAGTAAGGGATAGGGTTCAGGTTCTTTAGCAGATGTTCTCAGATAATGCATCATGACGCACAAATCTCGAGCATTTCTCCGAGATCCAGGAAAACCTTTACAGTTTATCGGACTGAATGAATCACCGTAGAACCTCACATACAAGTGCTTCACCTCAGGTTGCCACAATTTACAGTGCCTCTCAAAGACCAATTACATAGAAAATGACTGATGTCACAGTAGACGAGGTTGTGTCAGAGCATAAACAATCCGAAGATGAAGACTAGTACTAATATATAGACTGCAGAAGACACAGAAATCGAATGTATCTGCATCATTGTGATCGATTATCAGCCAGGTCACCAAAAGTCACCAACCACTGTCCTTTTTAGCTCCAAACGCCCCAATTAGCTGGTCTGCATGGCACCACATGACCAGGACTGGTGCCGCGTCATGGTCTCTCTAACCTGGACCGTCAACTAACCCATCCCGGCATGTCGAGGCAGGCGTTGGCTTTGCACGTGCAGTACATATGCACGGTACCTTAGTCAGTGACGGTTCAAGACCTCATCAGTCGGCTCACTTGACTTGCTTGGTACCCTTCGCTTACCTTCAACATTGCTCACACAGTGATTCCACCAAGCGCTATCAGTGCCTCGAAGACACTATTTTATTGAAGCCTTGCAGTGGCCTCGCGTCTTCTGCGTTCAACGCCCATGTCTCACAGCCGTATTACGGGACATAAAGGTCTACCGGATAGTACGCTCGTCCCCTGACAGATAGTCGGAAATCTCTCCACGCCTACCTTAGTATACTGAACTTTGTTAGAGAAGCCGTTATTCCTAAATGGTCTTGTATGCTTACTTCTACTACTTCTCAAGGAGTTCTTGGTGTCATTTTAGATCCGTGTGTTGCCTCTGCGTATATGTTTAGAGGCTAAGTTGCGTAAATGTATTGGTTTGTTGGTTGTGCACTGTGTAGATAGTGAGCCATTTTCCGCTGTGGAATTTGGCTTTCAGACCTCAGTGAGAATTCTGTAAGCCTTCATGTAGTGCCGGATTTTATTTTGGAACTTTCTATGAATAAGCTTAGATACAGAACGTTAAGCGATTGTTTAAAATCACCCACTTTTAGCTTTTTTCTTCCTCTCTAGCCGATGCCCTTTATCTGCGAAGCAACTTGGCAAGGTCAGTGCAAAACAACCGCTTTCGCATGTTGCACCAAAGTTGAGGCTTTCTGGCCCTCGGGAACGTGAGCGTAGGTGTAAACTTACCTTCTTACCACAGTTTCATCAAGAATAACCATTACTGCTTTAAAGATTCTGCTCCTCGATGGAACAGACTCTGCCCTGGTGAGCTTCTCTGTTTCTATGTTTTAAACTGAAAAAATACGGAGAAGCAACGGTTTTGTCGGATATTTCATGCCAGATCATTTTGCGGGAACACCATACATTTTGCTGTTCTAAGCAAAATTTCTAGTTCTCTTTTCAGATTTGTTTCGTCAAGAATGCTGTAAGCTACCTCGGTTGGTGTCTCAAAATCAGGTTAACTGACGGGTTTGTAAAGATGACAAGTGATAAGAGGTAGCTAATCTGCTCCCTAATTTAATCCACAACGGGCGGCAGTTCCGACTTATTTACCTTATTTTCATGGAGCACGCTGTTCTGTTTGTGGTGCTTCAGTTTGTGCATTTCTGCCCCTAACTCCTCCATAGAGGATATAACACTTTCGATTTCTTGAGGGACATCGATGTCACGCCTGATGACTGAAGCTTAATTTGTCTTACAAAGAGATTGACACTTCCGTGAAGCTTTACATTTGCTACAACACATGTCGCTGTGATTTCATCAAATGCAGAACCTGAAGATTTAGTTTCATTATCTGTATCTGCCTCGCCACCTGGTTTAATTGTTAGAACGCAAGTGATTTTTCTCCTTCAACTAACTGATTGATCCACTTTCGCCGTTGTAAGGCGGATCTGCATGTGGTGTTAACAACATTTGAGTATTGTTATGGCTCTTCTCTACCGCCAACTGTGTACATGCCTTTCTAAGTCCATTATACATATCTATTTTCATAAGTCTACCGTTTTAAGTTCTTTAAAAACTCAGTCTTATAGCGACGTTGGTGGCAGAGTTAGAATATGGTTTAGAAAACACGCGACAATATAACACAATCATGAGCATACTGCATAAATATGTTGACTTTTGAGAATAACTTACCACTGCAAACATATCAATGTTCAGCTTTTTTGATGAGGTCTAGAGATTGACCTAAACTTAGGGTTGTCGACATAGACATCAGTCTCTTTTAAGCGACATGTTTTCCTCGTTTTCTTGGATTCATATGTGAATGGGATGGATGTCTACGAGTTCTGAAAAGCATTTCACTTCGGGTTTTGCAGGTTTAGTCTATAGCGTTCAACCGTTGTGTAAGTAGGGATAAAGTTTTGTATGTTGGCTTCATAATTTATCGTACGTTCAACAGCTATTTCATGAAAACATGAGGACTAATTATTATGCCATTTTGGTGGGGCAGCATGCCAATCACTGCATGAGAAGAACAGATCCCAATCTAAATACGCGGACAGAGTAGAAAGATCCACCTCATGAGGCTTTCTGGTAGCATAGAACAGTCTTATGCTGAGAAGTAAGTCATTGAACACATTTCCGTTTGCTGTTTAAGGATATGATTGTGTTGTGATCAATGCTTTGGGACAACAGATTGATATGTACACGGGAGGAAAGGATATATTTAGAAAATATTAAGTCTCGAATACTACTGTCTCTAGTAGGTTTCAGGACATTTCAGGTCCATCCACATGGTTTGGTCGTGTCAAAGTGATAACTATAGCACGGTGGGACAAAAACTAGTCCTCAACTAATTTCAGACATAATAAAATCACTATGACTAATCCTGTAGATAAAACCCAATATAGGATAGTAGTATTATATTTATTTATTAGTCCCTTGGGTTCCTAGTGGAACATAGGGCTTCAGTAGCACGCCTCCAGTGACCTCTGTTCTCTGAGATCTTTTGAACCTGGTTCCACGACAGCCCACAAGCTCTCATTTCCTCCTCGCATGACCTCCTCCATGTCACCCTCGGACGTCCAACTCGTCGCTTCCCATGGGGATTCCACTCGAGGGCCTGACGCGTGATGTCCTCAGTCGGCCTTCTCAGTGCATGGCCAATCCATCTCCACTTCCTCCTGCATATTTGTTGCGTGATAGCTTCTTGGTTGGTTCGTTCCCAGAGTTCCTTGTTGCTTATTTTTTCTGGCCATCTGATCTTCAGCAGCGAGCGTAAGCAGTTGTTGATGAATGTCTGTAGTTTATTGGAAATCCCTTTCGTGACGCGCCAAGTCTCTGAGCCATACAAGAGCACTGACTTGACGTTGGTGTTGAAAATCCGTATCTTGTTCCACATGCTGAGTGCAGAAGATCTCCACACTGGTTTCAGGCTAATGAACGCCTGTCTTGCTTTTCCGATTCTGACTTTGACGTCCTCGTCCGTCCCGCCTGTAGTTGAAACAATGCTTCCTAGATAAGTGAAGGAGGTTACTTCCTTCAAGTTTCTCCCGTTGACGGTGATTGGAGTTTGTTGTTGTTGTTGTTGATGGTGGTGGTGCGGTATCTTCATCACTTCTGTCTTCTCTATATTCACCTGAAGTCCCGTCTTGGCTGCCTCTTCTGTCAACTTGTTAGTTTTTGCCTGCAGATCTTCAAGTTTATGTGACATTAGGCATAAGTCATCGGCGAAATCCAAGTCTTCTAGGTTCTTTTCCGTCGTCCAGTGTATCCCCCTCTTCTCGCTGCCTACTGTTTGCTGCATGATCCAGTCCACCACAATAAGGAATATCATGGGGGATAGTAGGCAACCTTGTTTCACTCCTGTCTTCACTTCAAAGGCATCACTGAGCTTCCCATTGTGGATTACTTGGCATGTGGCATCTTCATATAGTTGTTGAATGAGGCGGATAAAGGTTTGCGGTACTCCGTAGTATTGAAGCAGTTTCCAAATTACTTCTCGGTCGACGCTGTCAAAGGCCTTCTCAAAGTCGATGAAGTTGAGGTAGAGAGCTGATTGCCATTCTACGCTCTGTTCTATGATGATACGAAGTGTTGCAATTTGGTCAGCACATGATTTGTACTTCCTGAAGCCTGCCTGTTCCGGTCGCAGTTTTGAATCCAGTGCGTCTTTAAGCCTCTCCAGGATGATGCGGCTTAATATTTTACTTGGGGTGGACAGGAGAGTGATTCCGCGCCAGTTCTTGCAAGCACTGAGGTCTCCCTTCTTCGGCAGTTTGACAAGGTAACCCTTCTTCCAATCGTCCGGTACCTTCTCTTCCTTCCACACCTTCTGCAATAGTGGTGTGAGCATGTCCGCTGTTGTCTCTGCATCTGTTCTCAGTGCTTCTGGCGGTATTCCATCTGGTCCTGCTGCTTTCCCGCATTTCAGTAGCTTTATGGCGTTCAGGACTTCCATTTTCGTTGGGGGATTTATGTTCACTTGTAATTCAGCGGCTGCAGGTGGTATTTCTGGACGAAGTGCAGGTGGTGGTCGATTCAAGAGCTTCTTGAAGTGGTCGGCCCATCGTTTCCTCTGTTTCTCTTCTTTTGTAATTAAATTTCCTTCTTCATCTTTTATTGGTTTCATCTGTGTTGGTCTCTTCCCTGATAGCAACCTGGTTATTTGATACAATGTCGTCAGGTCTCTCTTACCTGCAGCCTGTTCTGCTTCACTTGCCAGTGTTTCGTAGAAGTGTCTTTTGTCTTTGCGTGCACTCTTCTTCACTTCTTTGTCCAGTGTTTTATACATTGTGCTCAGTTCCTCTTGTCGTTGAGCATCCTTGCACTGGTTTATCTTCTGCTTCACCATCCTCCTCTCCTCTATCAGCTTCCAGGTATCCGTCGAGATCCATTCCTTGTCTTCTTTCTTCTTCCTTCCTAATACTGTTGTGCAGGTTTCTTTCCACATAGCTTTCAAAGACTTCCAGTGTTCTTCCACACAGGTTTCTTCAGGGATGTCCCTCGATGTCTCCCATTTTGTCTTGATGGCTGCCTTGAAGATCTCCTTTGTAGTTTCATCCTTCAGTTTCCGAGTGTTGTACTTGAATTGAGGTCTATCACCAGCTTCCTTGAAGGCTTTTAACTTGATTTGGAAGGTTCCTTGCACTAGATAGTGGTCTGAACCTACATCTGCTCCTCTTCTTGACCTTGTGTTAAGTAGACTGCGTCTCCATTTTCTTGAGATTGAGATAAAGTCGATTTGATTTTTAGTGTGTCCATCTGGTGAAGTCCATGTCGCTTTGTGGATATCCTTGTGCCTGAACACACTGCCTCCAATCACCAAATCGTTGAATGCACAGAATTCTGCAAACAATTCTCCATTCTCATTCATTTCACCTAGCGCCTCTCGACCCATGGTTAGTTCTCTTCCTGTGTTGTCACCTCCCAGTTTGGCATTCATGTCGCCCATTAGAATTTTGATATCGCCAACTGACGTCTTGTCCAGTGTTGATTGAAGTTGTCTGTAGAATTCCTCCTTTTTCTCTTGCTCTGCATTATTTGTAGGTGCATAACATTGTATGATTGTGACCTTTCTTCCTTTTGAGTTGAATCTTGCTGTCATGATCCTGGAGGAGATTGGTTCCCACTGCATGAGAGCCTTCGATGCTCTTGAGGACATCATGATAGCCACTCCCTCAGTGTGCTCGTGGTTGGCGTCTGGGTGACCGGAGTAGATTATTGATTCTCCAGTTGACAGTTTGGAGAGTCCACTCCCATTCCATCTGCTTTCGCAAATTCCAAGCACTTCGATGTTATACCTTCTCATCTCCTTTGCAATCTGGGCTGCCTTACTGGGTTCAAACATCGTACGGACATTCCATGTCCCCACGTTTACTTTCGCTTTCATCGAGAGAAGACACATCGGCCAATTGGCTTCCCGAAGGCTTTCACCAACTGGCGTCATTTCGCCTCTCCGATTCCAGCGGGGAATAAGTTTGTTTTCATTTTTTATATTTTGTTTGTGCTTTGAAGTTTCTTTAGCGGTTAGATTTGTTTTACGGGGTAGGGTTGCTAGCCCTATGCCCAACCTTCCCTCTTTACCCGGGCTTAGGACCGGCTAGTAACTAGTAAACTAGTTAACCAGGCGAGGTTATAGGATAGTAGTGATGGGCCGTAATTATTCTGTTTAGCGACTCACTGTTTTGCTCCAGGCTGGGTGATAGGTGGGATCCTGTAGAAAAGTCATTTAGGTGGAGAAGTTTCGTGATGCACGTACCTTATCTTATGTTATGAATCGGGCTTTCATAGTAGGCACCTCCATTGTACGATTTGACTACGCGACACATCCTCTACCACAAGCAGTGGCTCCATCCCCTTCGGAGTAAATATCTTTCACAGTAAAAGAAGTAGGCATTCAGCTCAGATGTGCGCCAAGCAGCAGTGATTAGAAATTCAGTAGGCTGACTCATTAACATCAAGGGCTTTTTGTGCTCTATTATTCACGGTGGATCAAGTGTTAGTGGGGGAAATGTCTTGACCACTCATGTCATACCCTAAGGTGCTTATCATATTCTAATATTAATATGAATAATTTTTAATTCGAATATTCAACCACACGAATACATGCTGCTTCAACAGGCAATATCTGATTGTTATTGTTCCCAATGTTGCCGAGAAAACGTAAAAAACATAAATAATAATAATATTTATTTCTGAATCCCATGAGGAATTTAAAAATTGGGCGAGCGGAAGTGTTGTCTTCGCACGAACAAAAGCACTGGGTTTCGTATCCGGACATCGTGCATGACATCGTTAACAGACCGTTAGATATGCCATCAAGGCTGGTCACTTATACGAGATCAGCTCCATTTTGTATGGTTACGGGGTAAGCAGTTGTCAGAAAAAGTACCTGCTGGAACTTTGACAACGTCACTGGAGCGTATTCTCTCGGAAAAAGGCGGAATATTTCTGGGTGGGTAGGGTACGGAGTATTTTTTACACCTCCGTAAACATTTTAGAGTAGTGTTGGCGAAACTCAGTGACGACGAAACAAAATTGTAATGTATGCTCGATGAGATCGATGGACCTACAGGAGATTGGGTGGGTGGTGTGGTCAATAATCTGCTCAGAAGACTGGGTGGGCCGTTCAAAGTGGGACTGTTTTCCAAAGCCACAGGGCCAAGTGCACACTAGACCAGTAGTTGGCTTGGACACACTCAGGCTGACTTTGTTTCTCTTCTAAAAAAGCCTGTATGAGAAAAACGACTTCCAAGGAAATATGCGCGAGCTAGACTGTGCGTTACACTTTTTTATACAATGGTGTTGATGTGGGGCTAAAATAAACAGTTCTCTTCATCAGAAAAAAGGGTCCTAAGGTTTCAGGGAGGCTAGTTGTCTGCGTTAAGTTGGTGCGAAATAATACAAGGGGATTTTAGTCTTACGCCGTCTACCTCAAGACCATTTTCAGTCAAAAATTTATTTAGTAATCTCAGGTTAATATCCGTCGTAGGTTGACATCAATTGGAGGAACAATGGAAACCTGGCTGCACTTGATGGCCGTTTGGTCCTGGCAAGGAGATCCTCGGCAGTGCTCACCCACGACCCCGCCAGAGATTGAACCCATGGTCTTCAGGTTCCGTGGCCAGCAAGTTGCCGTTGAACCACCGGGCTGGAATCCGGTGGTCCATATTCCTAACTTCTGCCATTTCACGACAGCGCTACCGCCACCCAATGTCATCGTTGAGCATTTGTCCTCACGGCCACCAGGTTCAGTAACGTAAATTTCGGTAATACGGTGCCGCATCCATGCCCAACTAGTAATCGGTGACATGACTGCCTGTATTCGCCAGCAAAAAATCCTAAGCGAAGTTTGGTACGACTGAGAATTGGGTTGAGATGATACCTATGGCCCCATAGAATGTAGAATGCTAATTTAGGATTTGTCCTGATGCGAACTTGACAGAAGCAAAGACCAATCACTAATTATTCGGACTTGTTATATACCCACGAATATGAGACCAAGGAAGAACGCGGTAGCGTAGTCGGATGGAACAGTATATTTGGATGGTTGTGCCAAGATACCATTGAGAGAGTCGAATACGAGCAGTACAGCGTAACATGACAGCGTGCCACATGGCTAGGATGCTTGACCGGGTGCCTTCAGCCCAACGAGTTTAGTTAAGCTAACAAGGTCAGCATCAATGTCGAAAGTCGTCAAACCCTAGACTATTGATATTAAGGAAGTGTGTGACGCTACACTACTACATATGGAACCTTTGTGGCAAATGCAACGGCTTGTTAGTGTTTCTACCCCTTCAACAAATGTTTCTCCGAACAAAGGCGGATACTTATTTCGGCACGCTACATCTAGTTGTGAATCGGTAACAACTAAACACACCGACCTGGTACACATCCATGCAGTAGACGAGTCTCACATATCGCGTGAGGGCGTGATACTGCCTGGCTAATTAAGCTTCGATAGGTGGAGCAGCGTTAGTACTCATGACCAACCGGCTAAGTCATCTCCTTAAAACCACTGAATCGCAGCATTATATCGGTAAAATTCCCTGTCCACCACTTCCAAAGTGAATTGGAATATTCGCACCAAAACTAATTACAAGGATGAATACAATGCATATGCAAAACCATCACATCCCTGAAGGTTGATTCAGTGAGCCTACTTAATGCTTGGGACAGCGGTATCGTAAATTAAGTTAGCCTGCAATTAATTAGTCTAAATCAATGGCTGACAGTGAAAGACAACGATGGTGCACCCGGTCTTTTGCTGGTGGCTAAGAGCATTTCCACCCAAGTGTCCGACAATAAGGTTAGTTTATGATTTCACCCTTTCAGCAACTAACACACTAAATAGACTAACATCATTTCCACGAGAATGAAATCCTGACTATTGGCAGCTGTAAAGCTGAAACTTTGGTTTATCAGGTTGTGGGAGATGGACTTAAGTATTATGCCAGTTGTGTTCACGCAACTACATTCAATTTGACAATGAAGTTAAAGAATATCATCAGTGAGATGGCATCTGTATCTATCTAAAATAAAACTTTCAGCTAAGGCAAAGTACAGCAGAATGCAGTATTAAACGAAACTAAGGTCATTTTTAAAATAAGAGAACAATGTAACCAAGACTTAGAAAAACTACAGTCAGCATTTCGAAACTCTGGATAAAAGCAACTGCTCTGACTACACATCTATACAAAACATCTACCGAGATTCACCTTCATCACGAGGACAAGAAAGAACTACCGCTCGAATGCACAGAGATCCAGACAAACAAAATCGCACGTGTGAAAGCAGACTCAATGTTTCACCCCCACCTATTATTTGATATCCATTATGAGAGTATAAAGACTGGTAGACTCGGTTGTTCTATGCCTTCTTCTCAAACCTTTATTCTTTTTCGCAATTATCCCACCCGTGGTGGACAATGAATTTTTTCCGACTTTGTTCTTTTAGCTCTGGTGAGGTGTTTTCTGGGGGTTCGCATTTTTAATTTGTTAGTAAAGTGAACCAGAAGACTGTGGGCTACGAGTTGTCTCGGTGACTCCTACCTCTGTAAGTGCCAGCGAAAAAGGTATAGGGGATGTTCCCAAGTGACGGTTACGAATGGCAGGACAAATATGGTCGATGGAGTGGGATTATGAGACAGAACAAAGGACTAAGACTAATAGATGATGATTAATGAGTAGAAAGGCAGCAGTTTTGAGATGACACGGGTAAATAGGTTTTAATTTCAGTGGGTGTGGAGATATATCGTAAGTGGGGCCGGGTAAACCAAATTAGCTGCATTTTTCGTCCACACTTCTTTTAAAAGATTCCGCCGAGTAGAACACGACTAAAGTTCGCTGTAGAGCACTCCGTAGTGCACAAGCTCTTAGGAAACGAAGTACCACCTTAGCCTGATGTTGACCAAATGATTTGCTGTCTGGATGGAATTCTCTCTAGAAAATGTCGCCTCCGATTTACAGTAGCCAAACGTGGATAGATCCAGATGCCTCCGTCTCTCTGCGTATCTTTCAATCCTGGCTCAGTAACTGCTTAAGTTGCAGTCCTCCATACTTCCCCGAGGAAACCAGAGTTCCTGGTGAGCATGGGAGAGCTATCCCATAAATTGTACCTAATGCGGTCCAAAATATGTTTTGAAGACCGTTAGGACGAGGTGCATTGTGATAGCACCAGGCTATCGTAGAAAGAAACGCATTGAGATATTTCCCCTCACTACCGTTTCTTCATACGTAGACTTAGTGCATAAATAGTTGAGAAGTTAAAGCCTAGGTTCTATTCCTCAAACATTTTCGTGGTGACGTGATTGCTGGGTCTGTATTGATGTCTGTATTCGTAGTTGGCCATTCTCACATCATGATCGATGATTTACACTCGTCAAGGTTTAGGATGAGGTTCTCCTCTGACAACCAAAATTCGATTTTCTGTGGGTCGTTTGTGAGTGCAACCTGAACAAAGGAGGTAGATGTTCAATTTACCAACTCATGAGATTCTTTGAATGAGGATGTCATAATGGGCGCTATTTAGGGAGTCCAGGGAGTAATAATTGATTGATCGTTTTTCTGTTGCACCACTTAGCCACCAAGTTGCTTGTGGCGGCCGCCAAGTTGATGGCCCATGAAGACTGGCTCTTAAGGCTGCTTATATCACGATAAACTTTTCTTTTGAGGACTACCTCCCATCTTCCATGGGAACATATACCCTTACCCGTTTTACTGTGCCTTCTCGACCAATAAGCTGTGCCGGAAGTCAACTGAGTAGTTGCGGAGAGTCGGTGACTGACAGTCGAAATCCATGCATCGGTAGCCCTGTTGCAGTTTTGGGCCATAATAGTTGGCGACAAGGCTATTGAGACACAAATTCTTCGAAGTTGGACAAATTCCTCGAACAATTAACTAAGATCATAAATTTCCTCACGAAATCCCGAATTCCCGGCACTAAATCAGGACACAGTCTAGATACTGAGACAGAACTTCGGTGATTCCCATCTCTCTTCAGTGCTCCATTCAGGTGTCTGAAACGGATTATTTACGAGAATGATGAGTAACGTGTCTTCGTTGGGATCGTTAATCATGAGTGTGGACAATTTAATTTGAAATCCATTACGGACGATGGATTTAAGTCCTTGATACCCATCTGCAGCTTACAGTCATCCAACTTTGGAGTCAACAGAATAGGGCTTTTGAACCACTTGGAACAATATCTGTCGATAACGGTGAATGACATCTCTGCTGACTATCACTGACTGGCCAACCTGCAGCGTGATACGAGGTCGGAGCAATCCGGACACCAGCCTGGTTCGGAACCACATATAGTTCGCCAGACTCTTCAATCCTCCACATCGCGCACTGGTCAAGCAACCCCAAAGCCCATCTCATCTGTTCATCGTCATAAATAAATAAATATTTTATTCTCACATTAGTAAGCTAACATGAGAGAAGACAGTTTACAGGCATCATCACATTGATATACGTTGAGAAATCCACAAGATTTTACGATTCCTGAATGATACAGAGGGTGTGTCGTTAGACTTTATTAAAAACATCAGGAGATCCTGCTAGTTATGAAAAGAACAAGAAAATATCACCTTCGAGCGCATACAGAGTGGTGAAGCGTAGATAATAGTAATTCTTATTCTCATATAGTGGATTTAACATGAGGGATACCAGTTTACAAGCGTCTTCAAACTGACAGTTCTTGAAAGTTTACAAGATATTATTCAGCGTTAAATAATTCACGTATCAAGTCATTGATGTGCATAATCTTATTAAAAGTTGCCGCAATTCATGAGGCGGTCGTGGATTTTCATCTCCCATCACACAGATAGGTTCCACTACCAGGAATAATGTTCGGAGTTCGCGTTGTAACCAACCGACGTTGTTAGTCCATTTGCGTATTTTGTTATTTGGTAACATAAACGTCCATTAATCAGAAAGTTCTTTAGTTTTTAACTCCGGCAACCGCAAATGACCCATGTATACGATTTGGAGTATTGGCAGTGTCCACAGTCATATAACCAAGGAACTGCGATGCCGTCAGTCATAAGGGCGGAAATATAGACAGAAATATAGACAACGATGCACGTAGTGTTCAAACGTTGGACACCACTGCTGATCCCATTTTTGATCAGTAGGTGAACCTCTTTTCATGCTCGTGCCCCCACCCGCCGATAGTTTAGACATGCCCAACTAGGCCATCATCCAGTTGGGGTTACAGAGGGATAAGGCGCCAGACTTCGTCACTGATTCCAAGAAGCTATGGCTGGAGTTCAGATGACCCTGTGTTCAGGAGGTGTCTCAAACCACTATCACTGCATTCGGCGGCTGGTTACCACTGACCGGAAAGATTTCATACACCAGTTTTTCGCGGACTACTGTCGTAAGTGCGGCTCACTAAATTGTCGTTATGAAATTAAATCTCCTGTGTCTGGGCTGCTTCGAGAGTATTGCATTGTCAGATATCCCACTAAGTACCATATGTAATCAAATCCAGAACTTCATGACGCTGGATGACATCGACTAGTGATTTCCAAAAGTTATCAAGCTTGAGGTTGGCTGTTGCGCGGCCTCACAATTTATAATACACTTCCGGGATGGTGCTTCACCTGTTTTCCTGTCAAAATGAGTCATTGCCACTAGTTAATGCCAACATCTCACGCCTCAAAAAACGGGATATCTTCATGGGCTGTTCTCAGTGTGCTCTTTAGAAAGACGGACGGTTTGATCCGAATATACGCTGATTTCTCGACTGGAATTGTGTTCACTCTCGAGTAGCATTGTTACCCACTACCGTCACCGAATGACGCCTTCGCCCTTCCAAATGATGGAACATACTTTTCCCGAAGTGATATGGCTGATGCTTTTTTGCAAGTAGAGGTCACCAGTGAATGCCACAGGCTGCTGATAGTTACCACACGTCGTGGACTGTATCAATATAACTCCACACCGTATGCAATCAAAACGGCGCGCACCACATTTCAACAGATGATAGATACCACTTGATCTGGTATTTCGGGAGTTGCTGAATGCCTCGACGATACCCTCATGATTGCGGCCTCTCAAGAGAAGCCTCGAGAACATGCTTAACATGTGCTGCACTGAACGAAACAGGATGGATCACGTGCTCACCGAGTGAACCGCAAGTTCCTAATTTTTAAAACCATCTGTAAACTGACTTCTCTCATGTCAAAATCTTTTTTAACGCCAGAATAAAACATTTATTTATTTATTTATTTTCCATCACAACCACCAGGACTGAGTTTAATGGCAACTCGTGTAAGGTGGTGTCACCAGATGATGCACAGACTTTCGGTTCTGGCATACCTCTTGCCTTATTTGCAGAACTTGAAACGCTTCAACACTTCTGCCATTCATACTTATGCATCAACTCCCTAAACTCCCGATCCGCTGAAAGTAAACAGCCAAGGCCAAGAATAGTACCCACCCTGTTAAAACCAACCGTTATAATGATCGCGGAATCACAGTGTCATCCTAGCGTATAAGATGATGAAACACGTATCGATATGTACACAAAATTTAGAGGTGACAGGGACAGATAACGAGAGGGTGAACACTTAATGTACTTATGAAACGCTCTTTCTATATCGCGGCTGAAAAATACGGCGCTCGGAAAACAAAAAGAACCCCCATGCATCATCATGCATTACATGGGTGAGCGAGTGCTGGTACGTTGCATTTATAGAGCGCCTTAAATCTTCTCCACAGAAGTGTCCATAGTGAGTTATATGGACACAAAGCTATACATGGGGATTTCAACTAACCGGGAATCCAATGAGAAGGTGTACTGGATGCGCCACGTATGACGGCTTTCTCAGCCCACTGGATATATTTGGGTGGAAACAGCTCATCACCACCCCACAGATGGGATGGCAGTGTACTTGGTTTAGTATCCGGCCGAGACATTGGCACCTCCTCAACCTACGTAAGCCCCTAACTCTCAGGAATCGACCGCAAGACGGTAATATGTGCACTCCCGCTTCTTTCTTCGACCGGTAAACCAGTAATCCACTCGTTCCCTTTCATACACGGTGCAAAATCTGCGCCAAAATTGACTGGAAGTTGCCGTCTTCATCAATCAGGTGTATGGAACTGGGGGGCTACTTTACTACAGCGGATCCTGAACTAATAACGAGTATACTTTAATTTCACCTGTATGGCCCCCTTGATATCACCGCCTTCTTGGCGAAATCAACCAAGTCCGTCTCAAATAAGTATTTTATCCCCCAGAAAATGTGTCGGACGCTTCGTCAGTTGTCGACAAAATACTTTGGATCATTTTTACGTGATAACACTGGTCAAGCAGTTGGAACGCTTGAAAGTTCCAGAAGCTTAGGCACGGAGAGAATACCATAGTATTTCTTTATACTTGGTGGCCTTGACATTCCAATGTTATTCCTTAAGCTGTACTCTATTTCTTTGGGGACTTCTACATACACCAGTTCGGGGAAGGCATCCTTCATCTTGCCTAAAAATAGGCCTGGCGCAAAAAGTGAAGTGAAAATGTATTTTAACTCCGACAATTGTGAGATGTACTCCAAGGGTATTCCACATGGCGCCTTGGTCACCCCGTAAGGCAAGCCTGTTACCATCCTCCCATTTATTGTGGACCTAGGTCTGAAATACTCACCACGTTTTGGCTTCAAGCAAAATGCCAACTCTTAGGTTTCCAAAGTCAGAAAACTTCTCGGGTTCCTTTTCCAGAACTTTGGGAATCAGGAAGCCAAGGTTACATCATAAAAATCATGCATCCATCGGCTGCTTGAATTCTGTCCTCAAATTACTGACAGCATTTCAATAAGGGGCGAGCATAGACAAGAAGGAGCCCAAAGGAGATTCGCCGAAAGACTGGGGAAAGATAGAACTGACATTTCTTAGTATGACAGAGGCAAGACTTTTATCTTGGAACCCTTATGACTTAGAAGACCGGAGTTGAACTTGAAGATTATCTTCGGGATTCTTGAAGGGTTGATATACTTCCCCAGTGGCAAATTTCACCTTAGCACTCCTCAAAAATACTACCTGAGACATCAGGCTTCTATCCTTAATGTAGCACGCTGTCAAACTTCTTTGCCATTATCTGGAACTGGACGCCTATTTCAATTAGAAGAAGCGTCACCCTACGACAGTTTTCATCCCTTCTCAACAAATATTCTGTAGAATGTAATCTAGAAGCGGTGCATGATGCATAAAAGAGGCGTGACATCATTCAACATCCTTTCGATCTATGCGGTTGAACACTGCACTGCCTCCAAATTATCCTGTCTTTCTCTCCTTCGTGCTGTATATATGTATGTATATATTTTCCATCTTATTCTTAAAATCTTGAGCTTCTTGTAAAACCTGTGATGAACTTCACAGTTATCTATTGGCTATTGATTTCGCATCCTGCCTAAACTACTTTCACTGCCACTGAGCATATT
Source organism: Heterobilharzia americana (assembly GCA_944470555.2). NCBI lineage: Eukaryota > Metazoa > Platyhelminthes > Trematoda > Strigeidida > Schistosomatidae > Heterobilharzia > Heterobilharzia americana. Next base: position 1,312,734 of record OX104130.1, read on the forward strand.
TTCAGCTCCATACGTTCGAAACACAGTACCAAATGTTGCAGCAGGCAAGTCTAACAGGCTGAAACTTGGTTTGTACGTTTGGTAAACATTCCCGAATGCTATTTTGGCCGGAACATGACTGACGCTAACAAGTCCACAATCTGTTCACTGATACTTCCGTATGAGAATGTGATTGCTTATTTCTTCATATACAAGAATGAAACTAATAAGCGATTACAAATTCAGTGAGTTCAACGGTTTTATAACTTGCCGTTTCCGTTTTTTAAGAAGTCCGACTGGCATTTCACCTGCTCTATTAGAAGACTGACCAACGCTCTCTCTGTTCATGCATCACCCCTATATTATGTAATGAGGCTCATTCTTTCCCTCCCCACGCATATATATATATATATATATATGTACATAAACATATAAAATTCAATCCTTCCGCTTTAATTTGTTGGTATTCATCCACAAACGCACTTCTTTACTGTGGATTTGTGACTTATCACAGATGCGGCGCATTAGGTTACCTGCCGTAATTAGTTACCTATACTATGGTAACTTTAATTCGCTGTTGAGATATGACTGAAAAAATAGAAATGCAAGCACCTGGTACAGGGACAGTTGTACTGTTTCGCGAAATACTCTTGAAATAACCATTACACACGGCCTAGCATCTCACAGAAAAGAGGTCGGCGACTGCTTTACAACAGATGTGATGGTGGGAACAAACGAGACCCACCCCTATCTGACGGACAGCACAGCGATTACTACGGGTCCTGTTCGTCAACAAAATGATAGAAGCTGAAAAAATAAACTATAAACAGAGCAAGGTTAGCGCACGAAAAATGGTGAAAGCTCTCCCTCTGAGGAATACAAGTTTCCAGCAGCAAAAAATCAGACAGCTGGTACCAGGAAGTGATGCACACTCTCTTCCGATGCAATGCGCGACACCAGGTTGCTATCATTTCCAGACGCCTGTATGAAGATATCAGTACAGCATGAGCGTGCATCACAAATGCTTATTAGACCTAGCTAATTGCTACTCAAGGTTTCTTCGCCTAAACTACCAGTGCGGCATCTATCCCTAGGTGTCGGTGATTGTTTTCACATAGCTGCCTTCAAACTGAGACCATTTCGCATGCTTTCTCACTAATATCCAACGAACAACCACAACACCCATCGCTTCCACACTCACTTCCAACACTTCCTCTATTCGCAAACAGATACGATATAATTTAGGCATCAATCAATCGAATCCACCATTTTAAATGGTCCATGCAAAGCCGATCTTACACACCGCTCGGACATTTAAAAATACTGAATACCTGGTGAATCTTCACAAAACTGGGTGCTAAAGTGCAAAAGATATGGCGCAGATGGTGCCAAAATTGACGACAGAATAATCGATTACTAGCAGCCTACTAAGTATGTAGTAGGAAGGTGCTAACGAACTTGCTGCACGGGTTTCCTCTGGAAGCCCACTACAAATGTGAGAGAATTTATTCAAGAAGAAATTACCCCACAGGCTCGTCGTACAACACTCAGTTCCAACTCATGCTCTGTGGATACGCATATCATACGTAGGCATTATGATTTGCCTGATTTGAGGATCATGAGAGCGCAAGTGCTGATGAAGTCACTCACGATAAAAGCGAGGTTAAGTTTAGGCCGCCCCTCCCAGAGTGATTCCAACCCGAGCATATTACATCTGGATGTGTAGTCTAGACTGCAGTCAGCCCTTGGTGTCCCGAAGGCGAAGTAACGTCGTGTCCCCCAGACTTTCGGTTTATCGCCTCTGCAAAGGCCACTGGGAGTGAACGACCAGCATTCTATGAGTGGGCGAATGCACACTTTATGTGGTAGAACCTGCGATTCAGTGCTATAGGAGTTGCGAATGATGCATCCCAGGGGTTTACGTGACTTGGATTTGATACAAGCTGTTTGCCCCGAGAGTGTCAAATCTCTGGAATATCTGATGCCAAGACCTAGCATGGAAGAGCATCTGGGTAGCCAGCTGTTTTCCACATACCTCGAGGGTCAGGTCAAGGTTATCGCTACCCATGCCAAGTCAACCCCATTTGTCACTATTGAATTCGAGGTGGGACTCGGCACACCACGATGCGAGTTTGCCTAGCTCCTGTTGGGCAGTGTCCAGAGCATTACATAGTGTATGAGAGTAACAAGCATGCACAACCTTCAAGTCCTTGGCGTACAGGAGCGTTTTGCCCTCACCGAGGCAGTTACACACACGATCGAGGCTGCAGTGTAACCCATGGGCAGTATATTCACACCCTTTTTAACTGCGTATCTTTGGTGTCAGTTAAAAATCTCACTTGGAGCCTGTTTTAAGAGTGGGTTGTTCGAAAGCAATGTGCTTAAAGATGGATAGCTCTGCCAATAAGGAAAGTAGAGTTGGTCGGATTAATATTTCGGGTTGTGACCGAGGCCTTATTGCGTCATGAACTTACTCGTCTCGCACCTTTCTCCAGAGCTAAAGACATTATGTCGGTGACGAGTAATGACACCAGGGAAAATAGACAAGAAATTGACCATATTAATTCCATGACAGACGGAATCAAGAGAGCAGTCGAAGACTTCCAACCCTTGGTATGTCTCCTCGGGAAGCCCAGCAATCTAGTCCCAAGCCATACCGAAGAAGCCGACACTCTAATAGGCCGCTTGCAAATGAGGTGATGAAGAGGCTGGCATCTTAACGGGCCATAGTACATAATGTCCCATACACCATAATTCTGGGTGTCTTCAAGATAAGGGTACTAGACTGATGTTGGGTGGCGGCTATGCGCTGCGACTGCACACGCCTCCGTTGGAAAGCGGGAAAGTTGACTTGACCAATTCAATATGTGTTCACCTAATATTATCCTAAGGGGTTCGTTACAAATCAGGATCATATAAGACCAAATGGAAATTTTAAAGCTATTACCACTGTACAGGAAGAAACACAGTGTCAGCATAGAAAACAAAGCAGAAACAGTCCTACCAATTCAACACGTGCGAATTCCAAAGGAACTGCATGCGTTGAAAAAGATAGCATAGTGCTGTGAGCACTGGTAATCCAAATAATACATACTGAATAAATAATTTTATTCCAAGTTATGAAGTTAACATGAGAGAAGCCGGTTTACAGGCCTCGTCGAATTTATAATTGCAGAGAAACATAAAAGGTTTTAGCAGTACTGAATGATACAGGGGGGGGACATTGGACTCCATCATGATACCAGGTGTCTAGGTGTTATGAAAATAGCGGGAAAATATCACTTTACAGCACATACACATCGTTCTGAGTCTAGGTCATTTCTGCTCACAATTCTTTCTTCACATCAAACGGCGCAGTATTTGATGTTTGCGTTGTGAGTAGTCGACATGATTGACCTATCTACATGACCAAGTGTTTCCTCAGATAAACGCCTATTTCAACAGCAATTCTTACGTTCGTAGATTTATTGACCAATAATAACTTACTTCAGTGATTTCAGGAATAAGTAAGTATCCATACAATCACTTAATCCAGGTGAATGTCCAAGATCAGGCGTTAGCGCCTGAGCGAGAAATTTCTCACTCTTCAAGCGTTACCTTTTCCAGCAATTCAGATTGAAAACATTTGTTGTGGTGCAAGTAATTAAAGGATGGAAGAATCGTCGTTCAACGGTGGTGAATGTTACACATGTGTAAGACTTCATAGACTTCACATTAAAGTGTGCAACACTGTCAGGGAGATACATTGGCTGTTAATTGACTTCTATTAGGTGGATTGATACAGGACAGAGTAACAGAAATCTGCTGCATAGCATTATTATGGATGTGTTGCCGTTAGGTAAAGTGATCTCTCGGGTTGGATTGTTCATCCAGATTTCCGCTGCATTTGTCACGGACCAGAAATCTGAGACTAGTTATTGTGCTTGGGGTTTCGTACGTGGTAGCCTTTGGGGCACTGGTAGGGAGGTGAGTTGGTTGTTAAGCTGTTCAAGAAACAGTAAAATCGGGGCAAGCCAGTTGGATACCTCTAATATCAGTTTCCAGCATCAGATGCGAAGTAGGATTTCCAGTGAGTTGATACTTTTTGATCGAACTAATGCTCAGGACTTCTCATCGGGCTGACACTGAAAGAGAAGAGAAAAGAAAGCGCAAGGAGAAACTGGACAATGGAATACCACTTAAAACAAACTGGGAGGAGAGAAGTTCTTGTCTTTTTAAAGTCATTCGAGCTATATGTAAACTTTAATTTATCCATATGAGAATGAACCTTCCCTTTTTTCTTATATGAAGTTTACACGAGTTATTGGACAGGCAGATTTGTCGATAAACTTAAAGGGAACGCTGGTTATGTATTTGTACTGCACAATCCGACCAGATGGACTGGTAATCGGACACCCTTCAGGAGTTCATTGAGGTAAAAAGATACTTGAGATTTATGATAGCTTTACTCTATGTGTTTAGAGGTCCTAGTACGCCTTCATTAGCCCAGAATGTATAGATAATGCCTAGGCGAGTGATAGACTGATCATCTGTTAGGAGCTTATTAAGTGTAGAACGAAAGGTAGATAATGTGCCAGCGGTACGTATTTCTTCAGGAAGTCTACTCCAGATGTGAGAGAACTTATTGATGAAGAAGTCTCTTTGTCAACTATTCTGGCGGTAAAGCAATCTCAAGCGGACTTGGACGCAAGTAGACCGGATTATTTAGTTGCCCATGGAACCCCAACTATCGGTACTAGCCTCCCTAACGTAACCATGGATAAAAACACTTTAGTTGACATTAACGTCACTAGGCACACACTCGCGGGGAAAACCTTGCTGTTTAGACCTACGACGCCCTAGAAGTAAATCACCCTTACAGGCATTTTGTCCGACGACGGAGAGGAATACTTCGCTGCTAACATAGATGCCATAGACAAAACCTCTACCGGATCCATGAGAGGTAGGGAACCTCGAAAAGAAAACCGCCAAATGGCTTGTTACACACCCAACATCAACCGTTAGAAGGAGATAATACGACAACTTGGAGGTATCCCTCATAAGACAACACCCCAGAATCATGTCTACCCACCAAACAGGGCCTAAACAGGATGCCATGTGGTATACAGAATACCTCCACGTCATACGCGTCACACACCCCACTAAACCTACATCGGCACCCGAATGGTCCCGGCCAGTACTATTGGAGTATACGTAATTTCTCTTCCAATACTGTCCCCACTTTTGAGCCTTATCAAATGTTTTCTGGGATCCCACATGATATGTACGACCCTTGGTACATAAGGTCGTTTCACCCTCCAGAAACAGAAGCTTGGAGCTGGCATCATCGATTTACGCTGGTCGCAAACCACACTGTACGTCACCAGCAAGAACGAACAGCGCATCAGCTTCGTGCATGTACCCTCGAGAAGCAGGTGATTATAAATCGTTGGACGATAAAATCTCACCGCTCACATCGCCATTCATCACTGCCGAGCATCATCATGTCCGTGACATGAGCAGTACATAGTCCAATGGATTAGGTACATGAAACTTCTCTCACCGACTAGATGGACACGATATTGTAAAACATTTTTCACAAGTCATGGTAACCCTCTCACACTTCTGCTCATGAGTGCACGCGCGTTGCCGAAGAGAATTTCTGACTTGCGAACGGCAGTCTTGCCCACTAAAACTTACTGCCCAGTCATCTTCTCGTGCTGCTTCCATCGTCGTCGGCTTCAAAGTGATAGAGGGACCATTTCAGGCGCGTGCTTTCCAATGACGGAGAAGAATATTTCATAGCTAAGACACTAGCGATGCATGGACCCAAAGGGCGAGCCTTCTGTCAAATCCCTTTTTTCAGAAATGAGTGCCACGACAACTCGAGGTCGCATCACACGAGACACTCCTTCGGACCACGTCCCTTTAATCACTGGGGTCACAACGTGGTGCCGAGTGGCGTACCGAAGACTCTAATGTCCTACATACTACAAACACCTAACCACTGTTCAGCTGTGTATCTTAATAATCCTAGTCAATACTTTGGGAACAGATGTACACCCCCTGCAAGAAACTTCTTCACTTATGAACCCTACCAAGATTTTTTTCAGATCCCGCACAATATGTACGACCCGTGGTATTTAGGCTCGTTCGACCCGCTGATAACAGAGGGCCTGGAACCAATTTCGTCGACTTACACCGGTCATAGACGCACGTTAATAGCCTACAAGTGCCGTGAAAAACTAAGTTATCATATACTTGTGAGAGACAGAAACACCGGTCACACCCCACTGTTGAGTCCTCTCACGACCGAGACATAGGTAGTGCATCGTCTAGCGAACTGAATACCAGAAATCTTTTCGCTCACCGAGGCTTAAGAGACACAGTAAGTTACTTTGCAATTCATGGTGGCCTTTTCACGCCCCTACTTATTAATGTCCGCTTGTTACTCAAGAAGATATCCGTTCTTGGGGCAATAGTTTCGTCTAGGTGTAGATTGCATAGAATTTACTGTGTGGCACCTTGTCAAATGCCCCTGATATATCAAAGTGTAGAACAATGACGATTTAACGTGCCTCGCGGCTACTAGTGATAATGTTGAAGAAGTCTAAGTGGCAAGTAACGCAAGACCTGTTTTTAATGAAACTGTGCTGAGACTTTGTGATGAGGTTTTCGATAAGTAGGTAGTCAGACATGCCGCTCCCAATCACTTTTTCCATGATTCGGGAGACGACTGGAGTCATGTTGATAGGTCTGTAGTTCCCAACATTAGCTTTGTCACCGGACTTGTAGAGAGGAATTATAAAGCTAGTTTTCCATTCGCTGGGATGCTCCCCACTCTCCGTTGATAGTGTGAATATCTTTAACAAGAACAGCGGCATATCATCACTGTTTCTGATGACCATTGAGTTTAATCCATCTGTCCGATATTGGGCCATCTATCCCGTACCTGTCGATAGTTTCAGGCTTCTGATAGCCTCTGTGATATTTTGACAGTGAACTCCACTCTAGTACATGAACTAGCGGTAACTGAAGTAAAACTAGTGGGGTTGAGGGCATTAGGGTTGGAATTTGTGAAAGATTCGCTAAACACTTCACTAATCTTGACAGGATCGTTGTGTACCATTCCATTATGTAGTAAATAGGCTACGTCCCTTGATGGCTGCAAACGTTTATTCAAAAGAGATGTCAACTTGTGTATTCTAGAGCCACTTTTGAGAGCGGTGATCTCTTCGGTTACTGCGTGTTTCGCATGTAGTGTCTTGATAGATTCGTAAGTCTCATAAATTAAGTGCAGTGACATGAAGTCTTTCAACGAGTGGTAATGTGATGATAATTCCCTAAGTTTATTGCGGAATATATTTAGCCCCTTGTAAACCCCGTTTTAACGGAAGCAACATTATCTAGACACAGCTCTATATTTCTGCAGAAAAGTGAATGTGTGTTAATGAGGCCGTGGTAAAGTAGTCATCCCATGGGGAGCACCTGAGCAGCTCGATGAGTACTTCCCACTCTGTATTCTTATAGCTTCTATGCCGAGTATAGTTTGAAGACTGCTTGTCTTTCTCATTGAGAGGAAGAATTGGTAAGCAACAGAATACTATCCTGTGGTCACTGTCAGCGAATTAGCTACTAACGTAGGTAGTGAGTGACAGGGATGACGTCACAGCAAAAGACTAGGTCCAGTATACTATCTCCACTCGCGGGTTACTGGACTTATTGCTTCCAGCCATAGGTATCTATGGCAGGAAGTATTTCATCAAATCGTTGTGTGCCGCGACCGACCTCCCAGTTAACTTCAGGTAAGTTGAGGTCGCCTGCAATCAGTGAGAAGTCAACAGTGGGGGATCCAGAGTGGGCAAATGATCTAGCTATCAGTTCATCATTTTTTGTTGAACATGGTGCTCTATACACACAGCCCATGAGGATTTTGTGGTTGGTACCGTTTATAACGATCCAAAGTGAGTCTGGCAGATCATTATAGATATCATCTTCAATCTTATTTCATGTAGCAAGGCTGCACACATAGATCAAACAGCCTCCACCACGCTTGTGGTTACGATTAGTGTGATACAGAGTATAACCATCTATACACAGGTCCATATCTAGGACTGAGTCAGTACACCATGATCCAGTAGCTAACAATGCAGTGGGTTTGGCTGGCGAAACTATTGCCCCAAGAACGGATATCTTCTTGAGTAACAAGCGGACATTAATAAGTAGGGGCGTGAAAAGGCCACCATGAATTGCAAAGTAACTTACTGTGTCTCTTAAGCCTCGGTGAGCGAAAAGATTTCTGGTATTCAGTTCGCTAGACGATGCACTACCTATGTCTCGGTCGTGAGAGGACTCAACAGTGGGGTGTGACCGGTGTTTCTGTCTCTCACAAGTATATGATAACTTAGTTTTTCACGGCACTTGTAGGCTATTAACGTGCGTCTATGACCGGTGTAAGTCGACGAAATTGGTTCCAGGCCCTCTGTTATCAGCGGGTCGAACGAGCCTAAATACCACGGGTCGTACATATTGTGCGGGATCTGAAAAAAATCTTGGTAGGGTTCATAAGTGAAGAAGTTTCTTGCAGGGGGTGTACATCTGTTCCCAAAGTATTGACTAGGATTATTAAGATACACAGCTGAACAGTGGTTAGGTGTTTGTAGTATGTAGGACATTAGAGTCTTCGGTACGCCACTCGGCACCACGTTGTGACCCCAGTGATTAAAGGGACGTGGTCCGAAGGAGTGTCTCGTGTGATGCGACCTCGAGTTGTCGTGGCACTCATTTCTGAAAAAAGGGATTTGACAGAAGGCTCGCCCTTTGGGTCCATGCATCGCTAGTGTCTTAGCTATGAAATATTCTTCTCCGTCATTGGAAAGCACGCGCCTGAAATGGTCCCTCTATCACTTTGAAGCCGACGACGATGGAAGCAGCACGAGAAGATGACTGGGCAGTAAGTTTTAGTGGGCAAGACTGCCGTTCGCAAGTCAGAAATTCTCTTCGGCAACGCGCGTGCACTCATGAGCAGAAGTGTGAGAGGGTTACCATGACTTGTGAAAAATGTTTTACAATATCGTGTCCATCTAGTCGGTGAGAGAAGTTTCATGTACCTAATCCATTGGACTATGTACTGCTCATGTCACGGACATGATGATGCTCGGCAGTGATGAATGGCGATGTGAGCGGTGAGATTTTATCGTCCAACGATTTATAATCACCTGCTTCTCGAGGGTACATGCACGAAGCTGATGCGCTGTTCGTTCTTGCTGGTGACGTACAGTGTGGTTTGCGACCAGCGTAAATCGATGATGCCAGCTCCAAGCTTCTGTTTCTGGAGGGTGAAACGACCTTATGTACCAAGGGTCGTACACATCATGTGGGATCCCAGAAAACATTTGATAAGGCTCAAAAGTGGGGACAGTATTGGAAGAGAAATTACGTATACTCCAATAGTACTGGCCGGGACCATTCGGGTGCCGATGTAGGTTTAATGGGGTGTGTGACGCGTATGACGTGGAGGTATTCTGTATACCACATGGCATCCTGTTTAGGCCCTGTTTGGTGGGTAGACATGATTCTGGGGTGTTGTCTTATGAGGGATACCTCCAAGTTGTCGTATTATCTCCTTCTAACGGTTGATGTTGGGTGTGTAACAAGCCATTTGGCGGTTTTCTTTTCGAGGTTCCCTACCTCTCATGGATCCGGTAGAGGTTTTGTCTATGGCATCTATGTTAGCAGCGAAGTATTCCTCTCCGTCGTCGGACAAAATGCCTGTAAGGGTGATTTACTTCTAGGGCGTCGTAGGTCTAAACAGCAAGGTTTTCCCCGCGAGTGTGTGCCTAGTGACGTTAATGTCAACTAAAGTGTTTTTATCCATGGTTACGTTAGGGAGGCTAGTACCGATAGTTGGGGTTCCATGGGCAACTAAATAATCCGGTCTACTTGCGTCCAAGTCCGCTTGAGATTGCTTTACCGCCAGAATAGTTGACAAAGAGACTTCTTCATCAATAAGTTCTCTCACATCTGGAGTAGACTTCCTGAAGAAATACGTACCGCTGGCACATTATCTACCTTTCGTTCTACACTTAATAAGCTCCTAACAGATGATCAGTCTATCACTCGCCTAGGCATTATCTATACATTCTGGGCTAATGAAAGTATACTAGGACCTCTAAACACATAGAGTAAAGCTATCATAAATCTCAAGTATCTTTTTACCTCAATGAACTCCTGAAGGGTGTCCGATTACCAGTCCATCTGGTCGGATTGTGCAGTACAAATACATAACCAGCGTTCCCTTTAAGTTTATCGACAAATCTGCCTGTCCAATAACTCGTGTAAACTTCATATAAGAAAAAAGGGAAGGTTCATTCTCATATGGATAAATTAAAGTTTACATATAGCTCGAATGACTTTAAAAAGACAAGAACTTCTCTCCTCCCAGTTTGTTTTAAGTGGTATTCCATTGTCCAGTTTCTCCTTGCGCTTTCTTTTCTCTTCTCTTTTCAGTGTCAGCCCGATGAGAAAGTCCTGAGCATTAGTTCGATCAAAAAGTATCAACTCACTGGAAATCCTACTTCGCATCTGATGCTGGAAACTGATATTAGAGGTATCCAACTGGCTTGCCCCGATTTTACTGTTTCTTGAACAGCTTAACAACCAACTCACCTCCCTACCAGTGCCCCAAAGGCTACCACGTACGAAACCCCAAGCACAATAACTAGTCTCAGATTTCTGGTCCGTGACAAATGCAGCGGAAATCTGGATGAACAATCCAACCCGAGAGATCACTTTACCTAACGGCAACACATCCATAATAATGCTATGCAGCAGATTTCTGTTACTCTGTCCTGTATCAATCCACCTAATAGAAGTCAATTAACAGCCAATGTATCTCCCTGACAGTGTTGCACACTTTAATGTGAAGTCTATGAAGTCTTACACATGTGTAACATTCACCACCGTTGAACGACGATTCTTCCATCCTTTAATTACTTGCACCACAACAAATGTTTTCAATCTGAATTGCTGGAAAAGGTAACGCTTGAAGAGTGAGAAATTTCTCGCTCAGGCGCTAACGCCTGATCTTGGACATTCACCTGGATTAAGTGATTGTATGGATACTTACTTATTCCTGAAATCACTGAAGTAAGTTATTATTGGTCAATAAATCTACGAACGTAAGAATTGCTGTTGAAATAGGCGTTTATCTGAGGAAACACTTGGTCATGTAGATAGGTCAATCATGTCGACTACTCACAACGCAAACATCAAATACTGCGCCGTTTGATGTGAAGAAAGAATTGTGAGCAGAAATGACCTAGACTCAGAACGATGTGTATGTGCTGTAAAGTGATATTTTCCCGCTATTTTCATAACACCTAGACACCTGGTATCATGATGGAGTCCAATGTCCCCCCCCGTATCATTCAGTACTGCTAAAACCTTTTATGTTTCTCTGCAATTATAAATTCGACGAGGCCTGTAAACCGGCTTCTCTCATGTTAACTTCATAACTTGGAATAAAATTATTTATTCAGTATGTATTATTTGGATTACCAGTGCTCACAGCACTATGCTATCTTTTTCAACGCATGCAGTTCCTTTGGAATTCGCACGTGTTGAATTGGTAGGACTGTTTCTGCTTTGTTTTCTATGCTGACACTGTGTTTCTTCCTGTACAGTGGTAATAGCTTTAAAATTTCCATTTGGTCTTATATGATCCTGATTTGTAACGAACCCCTTAGGATAATATTAGGTGAACACATATTGAATTGGTCAAGTCAACTTTCCCGCTTTCCAACGGAGGCGTGTGCAGTCGCAGCGCATAGCCGCCACCCAACATCAGTCTAGTACCCTTATCTTGAAGACACCCAGAATTATGGTGTATGGGACATTATGTACTATGGCCCGTTAAGATGCCAGCCTCTTCATCACCTCATTTGCAAGCGGCCTATTAGAGTGTCGGCTTCTTCGGTATGGCTTGGGACTAGATTGCTGGGCTTCCCGAGGAGACATACCAAGGGTTGGAAGTCTTCGACTGCTCTCTTGATTCCGTCTGTCATGGAATTAATATGGTCAATTTCTTGTCTATTTTCCCTGGTGTCATTACTCGTCACCGACATAATGTCTTTAGCTCTGGAGAAAGGTGCGAGACGAGTAAGTTCATGACGCAATAAGGCCTCGGTCACAACCCGAAATATTAATCCGACCAACTCTACTTTCCTTATTGGCAGAGCTATCCATCTTTAAGCACATTGCTTTCGAACAACCCACTCTTAAAACAGGCTCCAAGTGAGATTTTTAACTGACACCAAAGATACGCAGTTAAAAAGGGTGTGAATATACTGCCCATGGGTTACACTGCAGCCTCGATCGTGTGTGTAACTGCCTCGGTGAGGGCAAAACGCTCCTGTACGCCAAGGACTTGAAGGTTGTGCATGCTTGTTACTCTCATACACTATGTAATGCTCTGGACACTGCCCAACAGGAGCTAGGCAAACTCGCATCGTGGTGTGCCGAGTCCCACCTCGAATTCAATAGTGACAAATGGGGTTGACTTGGCATGGGTAGCGATAACCTTGACCTGACCCTCGAGGTATGTGGAAAACAGCTGGCTACCCAGATGCTCTTCCATGCTAGGTCTTGGCATCAGATATTCCAGAGATTTGACACTCTCGGGGCAAACAGCTTGTATCAAATCCAAGTCACGTAAACCCCTGGGATGCATCATTCGCAACTCCTATAGCACTGAATCGCAGGTTCTACCACATAAAGTGTGCATTCGCCCACTCATAGAATGCTGGTCGTTCACTCCCAGTGGCCTTTGCAGAGGCGATAAACCGAAAGTCTGGGGGACACGACGTTACTTCGCCTTCGGGACACCAAGGGCTGACTGCAGTCTAGACTACACATCCAGATGTAATATGCTCGGGTTGGAATCACTCTGGGAGGGGCGGCCTAAACTTAACCTCGCTTTTATCGTGAGTGACTTCATCAGCACTTGCGCTCTCATGATCCTCAAATCAGGCAAATCATAATGCCTACGTATGATATGCGTATCCACAGAGCATGAGTTGGAACTGAGTGTTGTACGACGAGCCTGTGGGGTAATTTCTTCTTGAATAAATTCTCTCACATTTGTAGTGGGCTTCCAGAGGAAACCCGTGCAGCAAGTTCGTTAGCACCTTCCTACTACTTACGTAGTAGTCATCCGATAACCGATGGTTGTGTCACCCGTTCAGGCACCATGTATACTTCGTGCGGTGATGAGGACGTGCTTGGACCCGCTAATGCATGAAACAGAGCTTTAACAATGGCTCTGATCCCTTAGGTTTCTAACTTTCATTGAGCTCCAGTGGGTCCTGTAACATTATTGTGCACTGAGAATCGTCAATTCCCCTCTAACATGCTTGCTACTGGATTTTCCTTTCCTTATTTAATGAGTAATCTGCATTATTAAGTAGGACATCCTAAGCTTCTGAGATGCTGCAGTCTCAGTAGGCATAACTGGAGCATCCCAGGAAGTGATGTTGTCGAAGTCATTCTTCAGCTGGAAAGCTGTTGAAGAAGCAGTCAATGGACTTCAGAGAGTATGTAACTGTTGTATTTACGATGAACGTAGGTTACTCGCACTCACTATCTTCATGTGAAAAGCAATGGATCGGGAGATCCTCATTTCAAGTACACTGTTGTCGTTTTTCAGTGTACTTTCGGTGTAAAACGTGAACCCAAAGGTCTGGGGTTGGTTAAAAAACCGTAATTCCCCTGTCTATGGGAATAATCTTAGGCCCAAGTTTCAAAACTGCCCATCAATGTTTCGGTTTGCATTGAAGGTGGATGAGTACACTGTCAGATCTTACAAAATGGTCCATAACCATCCTCGTACTCAGTCGTTTATATTTGTGGTGCATGGAGCAGACGTCTAACAGGAGAAGAGAGGGAGGATTTGAGGCCTCTTTTGCAGCGGTCATCCTCTACAGATGATGTTATTCTGCATGTCATGGATGAATGGAACAAGGTAGTTACTGCAAAGGATGTGAGAAACATGAAGTTGAAAGTCATTGAGGGTACTCTCGCAATTATGAGCATAATTCTGTTTAGATAGTGGGACGCAATCCGAAGTATTCAACTTTTGAGTCAGAGGGGAAGTTTGAAGAAATTTTATTCAGAGAACGGTAGTTCTCAAGTGTTATCTAGATTATGCCTTGCCTCGACCGAGCAAATACGACGATATCACCAATATCCGGAAGTAGTCGGCATTGACTCCGCCTATAACACCAACCGAGGGGGGTAAAGTCTCTACTTAATGATAATTAGATAGCTACCGATTGTTTCAATTGGCGATTACTGGTAACCGCGTTTGTGGACGTCCTGTACCATTCGTATGTACAAGGAAACAGCTTAAAAGGGATGTTATGTGGATCCTGGATAGTTTTCGAGAAATTGTTCAGGGGACAAGGATGACGCAGACGTTTGCTATGGATTGCTCACGCGCGGAAATCTCCGCGTCCAAGAGACGCACAGGTGAGCTAACATCGTGCTTTGTGAGTTCCATGTATGCCGGTCCTTGTGTAAAAGAGTAAGTTTGAAAAAATACTATGATGGCGCAAACTACAGACCAGGAATTCGATAGTGAAAGCACACCCGTGTTGTTTGGTGTTATGTGAATACGCTGGGAGGTAACGACACTGTTGCTCTAATTTCTCAGGTACCACAGGTATTACAGAATCATTGGTAGATTAGACCGCAACGTCGCCGAATACGCCAACCGATACTGGCTGCATAGAAAACGTATGTGGAGTGCGGCGTTTAACAGCGATGTTCTGACTCTGGGGAACAACACAAGCAACCGTGTTGAAAATTCCCATAGGCAACTGAAGAGGTACCTTAGGAGGTCTGACGCCTTGCATAAAAGTGTGCTTAAAGTTTACGACTGGAACGCACGGAGTTCGTACAGAAAAGAAACGGAGGCTGCTATCGCGCAGACAAAATCTCATAGGTATGACTGCCCGGATGCATTAGTTCCCCTTCTGTGTCGCCTAACACCATTTGTAGCCCGCAAGGTTCTTCATGATTTTAGAAGAAGAAGGAACACATACATCGAATATGAAAGCAGCGACTACGTATTCATCATGGACAACGATCACACCGTTGAAGTAGATCTGTTATCCTGTGAATGCACCTGCAGAACATTCGAAACTTGTCGTTATCCACGTAGACACTTGCTTCTCGTACATTTAAAGGAGCCCAGTTTCACAGGTATTTCATATTTACTTATTGCATATTTAATTTTTGTGGCTAGTCATGTACTTCGGCATTGACAAAGCCGGAATCGATCACACGTTTCCAACACTTCACGTAGCACACAGGCAATCTCCATCGCAGCACCATGTGACAGGTACATACATGAAATGCGCAATGTGCGGCCAAGAATCCGTCGCATACTAGAAAGATTCGGAGATGAGTGTGCTGCAGACGTTGCAGCTAAAATTGACCAATTCTGCAGACGAATTCTTGGACGATGAACTTGGCTTTCCGATTTATTGGGTCAATACGTCATGCGGGCAAAAGATCATGCAACGCATCTATTGCAGTTTAGTGATGGAAACCTTCCTTCAAGCACGGTGACATACGGAAGCCTGTCCATTGAAGATACTGCTAGATATGAACGACTGTGAGCCTTTTATCATGTCTTCTTTACAAATATACATATGCTTATACCTATTTAGTATTTCAACTTCATCGCGCCTGCTGAAGGGGTCGGTACTTGTAAGTGGGAATCGGTGAATGATATTATGCGTGAGTACCGCGAGCATGAGCATGTATCCGCAGTCGTCGTTACATAAAATTACGTCTAGGCAATAATCACATTACTGTGAATGTCTACCTCAGGACATATCACATACTTCATGTAGAAAGGCAGGATTAGTGGTAGTAGACGATTATTTTAGCGCAGACGAAGAATGGTAAAAGGCAGTCAAGAGATCCCAGTAGATCACTGACTAAAACAAGAAACAGTAGTAGAACCAGAATGAAAGCCTTGAGGCGAGTAAACTAATGTGAATGAGCGTCTTCTGCTGAGCAGGAAGAGCCCGGCGATTCGAAGTTAGAAGACTTTCTAAGCAGAAAGCCATGTTGGCGGCACTTTAAGATTGAATTCCTAAACAGGTAATCAAGAGGTAAATCCTTCACTACGCTCTACATGATCTTCACCGCTGAAGATGTTAGGCAAATTCGTCTGTATTTAGAGGGAAATAGTTTGTTTCAAGCTTTATACATTGAGATGACATCCACCCGTTTCCAATCACAACATAACCTGCACATCGGAAACGGGCATCTGAAGAGGCTTGATAGTAGAGCACTCTCGTGTGGATCCCATCACTTCCCGAAGACTTATTCGGGCTTCAGTTCCCTAGGTTTCCACCGACAATAGAAAATTCCCTATCCATTGCAACACAACAGGAGAAACTAATAAACATGCGCATATATTTAGAGTCAATTCATTCAAAAACACAGCCTCAGCATAACTTCCTTCTGGACGGAGTTTCCAAAGCAGAAGTTCATTGACTGCATCCACTTGCCTCCATTTAACCAGACATACACCAGTAACGAACCGTCTACTGTTAAGTATAACTCCATGCATCAATCTGAAGAATAAAAGGAAGCACACTTCAAGTTCACTTTACAACGCCCAGCCTTTTTCAAGCTTGTGAAACCAATTGATTTTTTGTGACAGCTTTACGTCTTGTGGGGCACTCCCGGATCTCCGATGCAGTGCGTCTCCCTGCCCACCTGGCAAAGTAGTCTTCATCTGCCTTGCACGAGCCAACCTGCTTTAAAACAGAAAAATATCCGATATCACACAGACCAAGAAGGGGGAAATAAATAGATAATAGGGGAAGCTCAGTGGTAAAATAAAGCGAAGTATGTGGGAAAAGGAAACCTATTTTCTCCTATTACAGTCTTTCCCATATTTTGTCCGCTTTTCCCACCTTAAGTGGCCTTCCTCTTTCACCCCAAATGCATTGAAGGGGTGAAAAGCAGAAAAAGAAGACATATATATATATATTTACTTTTCGGATTTTACACCTGAATTCCACATCGTTTCCCCTTAAGTGTCGACTTTTATTCCTCATTGTGGCCTAAAAGTATACCTTTACCCTTAACCCCTCTTCTAACGTCTTCCAGAAACAATATCCCCATCGAAGTCAAGATTTCCCGTCAACTTCCCAGTTTTCTTCATTCATTCTATCTATTTAGCCAAAAGAACAGCTGTTCTATGATTTTCTTCTAGACTTCATTTACTATGATCAACGGGTTGACTTCAGGTCAACATTACAATCTTAATTCTTCGACACAATAATTTCGAGGCCCAAATACCATCCTTTCTTTGATGACCGTCTCCCTTCACAAATAAACTCACACGTCAGTTGCAATTTCTCAAATGAAGACGTAAAGCACAGCAAGCTGTTGTCCAGCAAATAGACCGTAAGAAGTAGGACGAAATGATCATCTGCGTTTGGCAGTGTACAAAACAGGTAAAAAACGCCTCCAGAAAACGGGAAACACGCATTTTCCCAATTCCACGCGATAACCTATAACAAGCGAGGGGATAACTTATAGTAACATTCTTCTTCCGTTTTCCTATTGGCATCAACCGCCCCGTGAGGACATTAGATGCTGAATTTTAATCTGAATATAACTTCCTGGTGGAAATATTACCTGTCGCCTGACGCTAAGAGTCACTGGACAGCTTCCAGTATCTCACGGTTTCTGGAATATCTTCATGACCAACTCTCCTACTGCTCAAGTTTCTCCAAGTGACGGATGGTCCAAACTTTCCCAGCAGTTATAGTTGCACAAATATTCTGAACAACCGATCAGACGAAAGACCAATTTACTCTTTGGTTCGGAACACGGCTCACCTGCGGTGGCTCAGTACATGTTTATCTAGGACTCTGTATCAAGTGATCCTTTCAAATGAAATATACACCATATGAGATACACTTCTCAAACGATGCTGGCTACGCGAGTACGAAAGATGCCCTAAGTTCACGTATAACCACTGCCATTTGCACTATCAACTGTTTCAAAGTCTACTTCCACCCACTAGAGCAAGTATTAGTAATAATAATAATATTCATTCCTGAATATACAGGCACACGCCATTTTTACAGTCATGAACAAGTTTACATACATACATACATACATACATTCATCTTCATAGAAGGTAATCTGAACCCCTACCCATTGTCACCAGGAGATATAAGTGTTGTATGTTCATAAAAATGTAACATCCCAGCAGAATAAGCGTGGAGAAAATTTACAAGTTGGACAAATGGAAGTAATGTCCTTGCATTAAAGAAAAAATCAGGTTCGTGTCTCGACAATACAGGTATTCCCTGGAGAAAAATAAGGCTCGAAACAAATACTTCCACTGTGACAGTTTGCATTTCCTGCTTGAGATAATGACGAAAGGTTTATGTAATATCAACACATTACACTTCGAAAAACTTAGTCCCTTTTATGAATTTCGATAGCGTATTAGAAGACGGAGTTTATCTGAGCAATGTGATGTATTTACGCAATATATTTCGAACAATCTGATCACACATTTACTGATCAAGTTAATATATATTAAACCGGGGACTGGGAGGGGGGACAAGTACAACAATTGACACAATAGGGGATTAAAATTGAGAAAGATGAGGACAAACAGGAAGTGACATAGTTGGTCCTAATCTTGGTAAGAAAACAAAGTTTACCAAGGTAGGTGTAGTGTAATAACAAACTGTTTTTGTACACATAAAGGCGGTTTAAATTCGTGTATGGCTGTGGCCTCCGCAAATCTCAGAATACGTCCCTGACTGTTTCTGTATAAGACTTTGAAGGCTGTTTGAACATTCACTTTCTGACCTGTTTCTATGATATGTTTAGCTATAGATGAAGAGGGTCGTCTCCCACCAGCGTTTATCACTGTTTCATACTCCATTTGTTTTTGAAGCCATTTAGGCACATGTTCTCCCACTCTCAACTGCATAACTCAATTACTCCTCCCTATGCATGTGTGACCACACACACACACACACATATGTAAATTGGTAAACACATTGGGATGTGACGTAATCACTGATGCAGTGTTTAGGCTTTTGGTGAAGCATGTGTTTTGTTTTCTCCACAATAGTAAGACTCGCTGCTCAATACGTCTTCTTGACGGCTGATGTCAGCCTACGTCTCAAAATGATACTACTTAGCTCTCCGCTGCATGGTAGGGTGATGTAGACATTTTTCTTAAGGACCGTGTATAGAGTTGGCTTCGGTGCTACTTGGCCTCTACAATAGTTTATAAACTCCATCGAGTATCCATTTTCCATAAGTGATTTGCTCAGTGATTTAATGTCTTCTTCCTTCGCATCTAGCGTACTGTTACCTAAGCCTTGCTTGTTTTGGATTGGACAAAAACTGTGGAAATTCAGGTATTGTCCTGTCCATGTAGGCTTTCTGTAAACTGACTGTCTTACTGAACCATCTCGTCAACTGAGAAGTATATCTAGGAATGGCAGCCGATTACTATTCTCTCTCTCACACGCCAGTTTGAGGTGTGTTTGTACGGCGTTTAGCCTATTTAGTAGGCAAACCATATCCTCATGCGTCTCATAAGTCACTATGATTTCATCAACATATCTCTTGTAAAGAGGAACTTTAGCGATGAGATCATCAGCCAGATTTTCAATATATGACATATAAATATAGGCCAGTAGTGGTCCTAGAGGACTACCCATAGCTACACCGTCAACTTGTCGAAAGCGTTCACCTTCAAATGTGAAGTGGACTTTGCCGGTACACAGCAATAATAACTCCTTCGGAAAGGTTGCAGTAATAGGAAATGGGAAGATTTTTGAGGATGTATAGTCACAGAGAATGCTAATAGTCTTGGACAATGGTGCGTTAGTGAATGAGGAATTTACATCGAAAGAGACATAATCTTGTTTTTTATATTCATGTTACTAAGACAGTCAACAATTTGAAAAGAATCTTTCAGTGGAAACTCACAGAATTCGTTTCGAACTGGATTTAACATTTTTACCAACCATTTCGCCCGTTTATGTGTGGGAGAACGACACATAGACAATATAGGGCGTAAGGGATTATTAGCTTTATGAATCTTAGGTAATCCATATAAATTAAAAAGTTCGGATCCCATAGGTTTCAATGAATTAAATTCCTCTTTGCCAATGGCATTCATATTCAAAAGTTTCTCTAAGTGAGTGGTTACCTTTATTTCCAATTTTCTAATGTCTTCTGATGGAACATCGCCCATGAATTTGCTTTCATCTTTGAGGATGGATAGCATTTTATTTTTATGGTCAGATTTATTCATCACTACGATACCTGATCCCTTATCGGGTTTACGAATGATTGTATCCGATCTGTTCCGTAATTCTCACAAAGATTTGAAGCGCTGTAAACTCAGAATGCTTCTCTGTATTGTTTCTGAACTAAGGAATCGCTGGGTTATATCAACTAATTTAGCCTTTAACCAATTTTGGTTATCTGAAGAAGTAGGGACAAGAGGGCTCAATTGGTCATAGAGATTTTCAAACTAAGCATCAATATCCAATTGAGAGATCCGTGTGTATGGAACTGAAAAGAAACACCAAAGCCAACTCTATACACGGTCCTTAAGAAAAATGTCTACATCACCCTACCATGCAGCGGAGAGCTAAGTAGTATCATTTTGAGACGTAGGCTGACATCAGCCGTCAAGAAGACGTATTGAGCAGCGAGTCTTACTATTGTGGAGAAAACAAAACACATGCTTCACCAAAAGCCTAAACACTGCATCAGTGATTACGTCACATCCCAATGTGTTTACCAATTTACATATGTGTGTGTGTGTGTGGTCACACATGCATAGGGAGGAGTAATTGAGTTATGCAGTTGAGAGTGGGAGAACATGTGCCTAAATGGCTTCAAAAACAAATGGAGTATGAAACAGTGATAAACGCTGGTGGGAGACGACCCTCTTCATCTATAGCTAAACATATCATAGAAACAGGTCAGAAAGTGAATGTTCAAACAGCCTTCAAAGTCTTATACAGAAACAGTCAGGGACGTATTCTGAGATTTGCGGAGGCCACAGCCATACACGAATTTAAACCGCCTTTATGTGTACAAAAACAGTTTGTTATTACACTACACCTACCTTGGTAAACTTTGTTTTCTTACCAAGATTAGGACCAACTATGTCACTTCCTGTTTGTCCTCATCTTTCTCAATTTTAATCCCCTATTGTGTCAATTGTTGTACTTGTCCCCCCTCCCAGTCCCCGGTTTAATATATATTAACTTGATCAGTAAATGTGTGATCAGATTGTTCGAAATATATTGCGTAAATACATCACATTGCTCAGATAAACTCCGTCTTCTATTTACGCTATCTATATTGTACTTCATTGACGATTCCGGGACTGTATAACTCATCCATGTTTATACCATTCCACAACAAAGATTCATGATCGTGAGGAATATTATGATTGAGAGCCAAATGTCTTCACTTTACGAACTCTAGCATCCAGAAGCAATAGACTTGTTTGAATATACCAAATGGGCCTCCCGAACATCTTGTCCCTCGTTTTCGCCGGTCGTGACGGCCTTGCAGTCGATAAGTGTTGGGCTTTGCTGATCACTTTTATATGAGTTAATCCTAGATTTTGATAATTGTGAAATTGTAGTCCAGCGAACACTTTTTATTTCGGCTTGCTGTAGTTAGGTATTCTGAACGTAGTAAGGCTGGTTACTACCCACCAACAGTAGTTTCAGCCATGGTCTCTTCCTTAAGTAATTAATTCTTGATGGCAACCAAGCCAACGTTTAGAACTGAATTATTTTCCTACAACCAGAAAAACAGACAAAGTAGCAGGCAGAGAAAGCAAGAATTTCGACGAGGAGAGTGTTTTTTATGTTCATGTTTCTCCCTACTTAACATCTCTTGCTATGGCTTTCATCGTATATTTTTTTTCTATAGAGTATTTAAAAATATAAATTTCATGCTGTCATGTGGTGTAGGATTTCTGTTTTTGATCACCGTGTTGGGTAGGGCACAATGTGTCGCTAGAGGTGTTAACTTATGGAAGTCTCCTCAACACTTCGTATGAAAGGCCGGTGTATGTGTGGTGGCTCTCATCATACATCAAGAGAGCCTAGTATACGAAGTGTCGTGAGAGAGACCGTTGGTGTATTTGGCAAGCCGTAGAGGTCACCAGATGATAAGAAGTCAGCCAGCAACCGACCAAATTCAGAGGCTGATTTGGAGGCCTTCACTTTGGCTGGAAGTCTGTTCCACAACTGAAAGTGACTGTAAGGAAGTTTGCGCGCAAGCAGGACTTGAACGATTTCATTGTGACGCTATGGGCGTGGTTGCGCAGATCGTAACAACTGTTGTGTTCGAACTGGAACTCACCACTGGCTGTAAACGTGTGTTTATGTAACACATTAAAGAATAGTGTCAGGTTAATTTTGAGTCATCCCATCCAAAGTGTTTCTAGACCTAGTGTTCTGCATCTGAAGCTGTAGTCCTGTTTGCAATCGTGTCCTAATAATCTAGCTGTGAAACACCTTTGGACACCCCGTATTTTATGTTTGTCTATTGTGCGAATACCACTCAGTATAAATGGACGGTATTCTAACAGTGAATGCACGCAAGTTTTGTGGAGTAGCAGCTTGACATCTGTGAAGTGGAAGTTACGAACTATGCAACCCATCAGGATCCTAGATTTGCGAGTCTGTGATGCTACCTGTTCAGAAAATGTGAGGTCCCTTGAATATCTTAGTCCAAGGTCACATAGGCTTTTAAGAGCAGGAAGTTTCGTAGACTAAAGATGTAGCTGAATATCCACCAATGGAGCGCCAAAACATATCCATCCACATTTGCTTATATTGAACTGAAGTTTACAAGCAGTAGACCATGCGGACATTATATCGATCTCCCTTTGTACTAGTGCTTGGAAGTGGGATAAATTATCACGGGTGAATGTGTATGCAACTCTTAGGTCATCAGCAAACAAGAATGGTTCACCGTATGCAAAGCAGATGTCATTGACATAAAAAGTAAAGGGAAGGGGGCCTAATATACCGTCTTAAATAACACCAGAGGTGATTAGCCTAGGTTTTAGAGTGTGTGAATCTACCTTCACCACTTGAGTGCGATTACTGAGGAAAGACTTAGTCCATCCCAACAGTGGATAGTCAATCCCCATAGTCATCAACTTATTAACAGCAGGTGGTCGACTCTGTCGAATGCCTTTGAAATGTCTAGATAGAGTACAAGGACTAATTGGTGTCGGTCGCGCATAGTGGTTCTGAGGTTAAAGAAGTCAATATGGCAAGTTATACAGGACCCCAATTTTAGGAACCTATGTTGACTTGATGTGGTGATGTTGTCACCAAGCGTGTGCTGAAGAATTCTTTTTTCAATAACTTTCTCCATAATTCTAGAAACTGAAGAATTAATATTTATTGGTCTGTAGTTACTGGCTAGTGCTTTTGAACCAGATTTATATCTAGGGAGGATAAATGATGTTTTCCATATATCAGGGTATGTGAGAGATTCCAAAGAGAGAGAAAATATTTTAAGTAATAATAATGGAATATCAGGGCCACCAAATTTAAAGAAATGTGATGATATTCTGTCTGTGCCAGCGCTGCTGGAGCATTTTAGCGTCCTAATGGCTTGGTGAATATTAGAGTATGTGAATTCAACCGTATCTATTGTCGTTAGTTGAGGAGAAGAATAGCTTTCAAAAGTGCAGACCGCGCTAGTGTCACACGAAAAATTTATAGGTTCCAGATAACTGACTGCAAGTAAGTCGCTGAATATTTCACACATATCCACTGGATCGTTATAAGCTTTGGTGTCATGGATAAGAAGAGGAATTTTATGTCTTGTGCAGTTCGATCGCCTCTTAAGGAGTGCTGAGAGAGCATATACTCTAGATGAGCTAGCTAGTGCACGACTCTCTTCATTCTTCAAATGCAAATCATGGTTATGCGAGATAGAGTTAACAATACCAAGAATCAGCCGAAGTGCATCGACGTCGTGATGTCTGTAGTATCTTGTTGAGAGTTTGCGTAACTTTCTAAGAGCATTGGAGGGTATATATGGCTTGCTGTCTAGTGGCATATTTTTGAAACCTTTCAGTGGAACGATGGTATCGAGACAGGTTTTAGAGTCGTAGTAAAACATATCAATGGTTAATTTGAGGTTTGTAGGGGTGAAGAATGATCCCCAGTCACTGCACCTAATCACTGGACACATCTGCTGCCAATCCGTTCTGCCGTAGTCTCTACATATTATTTGGTGTGTAGTGGGAGTACCAATTGAAGTACTAGTTGCAGGAAGTGGCAGTGCGCATAATACCGTATTGTGATCACTTCCTGGGAACTTGGAGCCTATATTTGTCAAAATAGGATTTATGTTATGGCAAAATACTAAGTCCAGTACATTGTCACCTCTTGTAGGAGTTGTAACAGTTTGCTTCCATCCAAAAATAGACAGTGTATGGAAAAAGTTGTCACACCTGGACGGACCAGTAAGTGAATCCCACCTAATTTCAGGTAGGTTAAAGTCACCGCATATGATCTTATGATCATATGGGAGAGTGGATGCATGTTCCAGAGCCGTAATCAGTGGAATCTCATGATTGTTAAAGGTACCAGGTGCTCTGTAAACACATCCTACCAGTGCTGTAGCATTCCTGTAGTGTACTGTGACCCATAGAGAGTCACTTACTTTATCAAGAACCATATTTTCCAACCTGAATACGGTGAGAGTGTTCAGGAAGTACATCAGGCAACCTCCTCCTTTCTTGTTACTCCGGTCACATCGGAATTGTGTATACATGTCAATACTTATCTCTTCATCTGGTATATTTGCGTGACACCAAGACTCAGTGATAATTATTACCGGCGGCTTATATATGAGCGCGATTCCTCTTAATACCGATAGTTTGCTAAGGACGGACCTTGCGTTTATGAGAACGATGTACAAGTAGGGGAGTAATAATGTGTAAAGCTTTCTAGTTCGCTAAACAAGCCAAAAGGTATCTCAGTGTCGCTTGACTGAGTATAGTCTGACGTCGTTGCGTTACAGAACGTCTCTACACCTTGTTCACTTGTAGCTGTAGAGTTACTAGGATATCCTAGTGGTAAATCGACCGCACAGTGACTTGAAATAGTATCACCTTTATCAGGGGAGAACAGAGCAATGTTTTTATTTGTGTTCAGTGTGAGCATTGTATCCAAATAAACAGAGTTTGACTTCATGCAAGCGTCGTCTCTAGTATCTGTTACACAGAGGGTAGGTAGTTTTACTATTGTACGTGGTGGGTGTGTAGGGCTGGTGATACCACTTGGAGGATTCAACAGACCTGTTGTGCTTTCGCATCTGTTGACACCACTTGGGTGGTTGGTGTCTAGGATTTGTGTGTGTTTGACTGTGTCTTTTCTGTTGCTCCGAGGGCGCTAAGATTAGCCGTTCAGAGTAAGGGGTTTCAACATCCCCATCAGTTGTTTGGCCAAAGCTGCAGCTGATAGGGATGCATTGGATAAAAAATCGTCGTGTTTTGTGGTCCATGTAAACTTCTGTTCTGCGTTGTATTCCTTACAAGTGACTGCCTTGTGTTACAATTCACAACGGACGTAACTGGCGTTATGTTGGATCGGGGGCTGTCTCCTAGTAAACTAGTGCCATGCAGCCGACCGGAGTTCTTCCTCACAAAGTACTCCGCTGACATTCTATTATAGGTGGTTTGATGTTGGCTTTTATCATTAGTAAACGATAGGGTTGGGCTATGGAGACGCTTATTTTTGTTCTCGTTACTAGAGAGACTTAGCTCAGTGCATAGAACCTAATTGGTAGAGCTGGTGTTCATACTTCTGTCAACTCCAGAAAGGATTACGTGATCACTTTGGATCATTATATGCTTTCTGCGTCCGTCTGTAGGTGTTATGTTCCATTGGAGTATCGGTTTATATGCTGCATAACGAGTGGCTAATATCCTAGGACCTAGGCTGGTGTGGTTAGTAGACCTTGGGCCTCCAGTAGACCTCAGCGAGAGTTCTATCACGTTCAGTGCTGTGTCAGGCTTCACTTTGAGGCTTTCTGTGGATAAGTCTAGGTCTACAGTTTCAGGTGGTTGAGTCAAATCATGCATTTCACAGTCTTCCATCTCCACGCTGGTCGGTGTGTTCTTCCATATATTTGACTTGATAGAGTTTGTGGAAGGAGAAATCCTAGGCTTGGGTATATTAGTGGAGATACCTACTGCTTTAGTATGTCGCAGCTTTGGAGCCTTTTGACCGTCAGGTCTATGAGCACAGTTGTATACCTGCCTCTCCACCACTGTCTTATCAGGAACTATCTTTATTCCTGTGAAGACAGTGTTTTTTGCCAAGATAGATTCTGCTTTGATGAATGCTTCCGCTTATATCTGCGATCTAAATTGAAAGCGTATCGGACCGCAGTGGTCCTGCCGGCTTTTCTCTGGTCGAAAACATTTTGCCTGGACATCATGCATTTTTGCTGTTCCAAGCAAAATTCCTCGCACCGCCTTCAGCTTTGTTGTGTCAGGGACGTTATAAACTATTGCGTTCAATTTACGTGCGAGTCTCTTACTTACTTCAGTGATGATAAAGTTTACCGGGTGATCTATCTAGGATAGTGTTTCGATGTCAACTTTAATGATGGACTCACTACGCATCAAGGTGCTCAGTGGCAAGTGGTTGCTAATTTGAACTCTAATTTCATCCAGCTGGGGTGACACCTCGAATGCCCTTAACATACTTTCTTGTGGTGCATTATTCTGTTTGTCATTTTTCAGTCTGCTTATTTCTGCCTTTAGTTCCTCTATGGAGGACTTCAGGCTTTCGATTTCTGGAAGAAGTGACAATGACACACTTGGTGGTTGAAGTCTAGTTAGTCTAACAAAAGATATGGAGCTTACACTAAGCCTTACGTCTTCTGCAACATTTGGTGTTGCGATCTTATTACATGTTGGGCATGCAGAGGCATTTCTATTATTATTAACGTTGGCTGTCTTATCGAACGCAGTTCTTCTTCCCTTGAGCATAACTGAAGTATAAGCTGACTCACTTATGCTGTTGCAAGAGGAATCTGCTTTTGGCGTCACCAACATTTGGATATTGTTGATGCACTGTTCCACAGACAGTTGTGTCCGTGTCTTTTTACATGCATTAACCATATCTAGTTGCATGTCTGATACGTGATTAGTCATTTGAGAATTCAATAGCTTTATGATGGCGTTAATAACAAAGTTATGATACAGTTACGAAATCACGTTAAAATGTAACACAGTTTCAAACGTAGCGCTTTGTCCCGTTGGAATTAACTCATGTTACCTTTAAACATAACATGGTGACCTGGAAATACATTGATTTAGACATTCGCCTTGGTTATATGACTGTGGACACTGCCAATACTCCAAATCGTATACATGGGTCATTTACGGTTGCCGGTGTTAAAAACTAAAGAACTTTCTGATTAATGGACGTTTATGTTACCAAATAACAAAATACGCAAATGGACTAACAACGTCGGTTGGTTACAACGCGAACTCCGAACATTATTCCTGGTAGTGGAACCTATCTGTGTGATGGGAGATGAAAATCCACGACCGCCTCATGAATTGCGGCAACTTTTAATAAGATTATGCACATCAATGACTTGATACGTGAATTATTTAACGCTGAATAATATCTTGTAAACTTTCAAGAACTGTCAGTTTGAAGACGCTTGTAAACTGGTATCCCTCATGTTAAATCCACTATATGAGAATAAGAATTACTATTATCTACGCTTCACCACTCTGTATGCGCTCGAAGGTGATATTTTCTTGTTCTTTTCATAACTAGCAGGATCTCCTGATGTTTTTAATAAAGTCTAACGACACACCCTCTGTATCATTCAGGAATCGTAAAATCTTGTGGATTTCTCAACGTATATCAATGTGATGATGCCTGTAAACTGTCTTCTCTCATGTTAGCTTACTAATGTGAGAATAAAATATTTATTTATTTATGACGATGAACAGATGAGATGGGCTTTGGGGTTGCTTGACCAGTGCGCGATGTGGAGGATTGAAGAGTCTGGCGAACTATATGTGGTTTCGAACCAGGCTGGTGTCCGGATTGCTCCGACCTCGTATCACGCTGCAGGTTGGCCAGTCAGTGATAGTCAGCAGAGATGTCATTCACCGTTATCGACAGATATTGTTCCAAGTGGTTCAAAAGCCCTATTCTGTTGACTCCAAAGTTGGATGACTGTAAGCTGCAGATGGGTATCAAGGACTTAAATCCATCGTCCGTAATGGATTTCAAATTAAATTGTCCACACTCATGATTAACGATCCCAACGAAGACACGTTACTCATCATTCTCGTAAATAATCCGTTTCAGACACCTGAATGGAGCACTGAAGAGAGATGGGAATCACCGAAGTTCTGTCTCAGTATCTAGACTGTGTCCTGATTTAGTGCCGGGAATTCGGGATTTCGTGAGGAAATTTATGATCTTAGTTAATTGTTCGAGGAATTTGTCCAACTTCGAAGAATTTGTGTCTCAATAGCCTTGTCGCCAACTATTATGGCCCAAAACTGCAACAGGGCTACCGATGCATGGATTTCGACTGTCAGTCACCGACTCTCCGCAACTACTCAGTTGACTTCCGGCACAGCTTATTGGTCGAGAAGGCACAGTAAAACGGGTAAGGGTATATGTTCCCATGGAAGATGGGAGGTAGTCCTCAAAAGAAAAGTTTATCGTGATATAAGCAGCCTTAAGAGCCAGTCTTCATGGGCCATCAACTTGGCGGCCGCCACAAGCAACTTGGTGGCTAAGTGGTGCAACAGAAAAACGATCAATCAATTATTACTCCCTGGACTCCCTAAATAGCGCCCATTATGACATCCTCATTCAAAGAATCTCATGAGTTGGTAAATTGAACATCTACCTCCTTTGTTCAGGTTGCACTCACAAACGACCCACAGAAAATCGAATTTTGGTTGTCAGAGGAGAACCTCATCCTAAACCTTGACGAGTGTAAATCATCGATCATGATGTGAGAATGGCCAACTACGAATACAGACATCAATACAGACCCAGCAATCACGTCACCACGAAAATGTTTGAGGAATAGAACCTAGGCTTTAACTTCTCAACTATTTATGCACTAAGTCTACGTATGAAGAAACGGTAGTGAGGGGAAATATCTCAATGCGTTTCTTTCTACGATAGCCTGGTGCTATCACAATGCACCTCGTCCTAACGGTCTTCAAAACATATTTTGGACCGCATTAGGTACAATTTATGGGATAGCTCTCCCATGCTCACCAGGAACTCTGGTTTCCTCGGGGAAGTATGGAGGACTGCAACTTAAGCAGTTACTGAGCCAGGATTGAAAGATACGCAGAGAGACGGAGGCATCTGGATCTATCCACGTTTGGCTACTGTAAATCGGAGGCGACATTTTCTAGAGAGAATTCCATCCAGACAGCAAATCATTTGGTCAACATCAGGCTAAGGTGGTACTTCGTTTCCTAAGAGCTTGTGCACTATGGAGTGCTCTACAGCGAACTTTAGTCGTGTTCTACTCGGCGGAATCTTTTAAAAGAAGTGTGGACGAAAAATGCAGCTAATTTGGTTTACCCGGCCCCACTTACGATATATCTCCACACCCACTGAAATTAAAACCTATTTACCCGTGTCATCTCAAAACTGCTGCCTTTCTACTCATTAATCATCATCTATTAGTCTTAGTCCTTTGTTCTGTCTCATAATCCCACTCCATCGACCATATTTGTCCTGCCATTCGTAACCGTCACTTGGGAACATCCCCTATACCTTTTTCGCTGGCACTTACAGAGGTAGGAGTCACCGAGACAACTCGTAGCCCACAGTCTTCTGGTTCACTTTACTAACAAATTAAAAATGCGAACCCCCAGAAAACACCTCACCAGAGCTAAAAGAACAAAGTCGGAAAAAATTCATTGTCCACCACGGGTGGGATAATTGCGAAAAAGAATAAAGGTTTGAGAAGAAGGCATAGAACAACCGAGTCTACCAGTCTTTATACTCTCATAATGGATATCAAATAATAGGTGGGGGTGAAACATTGAGTCTGCTTTCACACGTGCGATTTTGTTTGTCTGGATCTCTGTGCATTCGAGCGGTAGTTCTTTCTTGTCCTCGTGATGAAGGTGAATCTCGGTAGATGTTTTGTATAGATATGTAGTCAGAGCAGTTGCTTTTATCCAGAGTTTCGAAATACTGACTGTAGTTTTTCTAAGTCTTGGTTACATTGTTCTCTATTTTAAAAATGACCTTAGTTTCGTTTAATACTGCATTCTGCTGTACTTTGCCTTAGCTGAAAGTTTTAATTTAGATAGATACAGATGCCATCTCACTGATGATAGTCTTTAACTTCATTGTCAAATTGAATGTAGTTGCGTGAACACAACTGGCATAATACTTAAGTCCATCTCCCACAACCTGATAAACCAAAGTTTCAGCTTTACAGCTGCCAATAGTCAGGATTTCATTCTCGTGGAAATGATGTTAGTCTATTTAGTGTGTTAGTTGCTGAAAGGGTGAAATCATAAACTAACCTTATTGTCGGACACTTGGGTGGAAATGCTCTTAGCCACCAGCAAAAGACCGGGTGCACCATCGTTGTCTTTCACTGTCAGCCATTGATTTAGACTAATTAATTGCAGGCTAACTTAATTTACGATACCGCTGTCCCAAGCATTAAGTAGGCTCACTGAATCAACCTTCAGGGATGTGATGGTTTTGCATATGCATTGTATTCATCCTTGTAATTAGTTTTGGTGCGAATATTCCAATTCACTTTGGAAGTGGTGGACAGGGAATTTTACCGATATAATGCTGCGATTCAGTGGTTTTAAGGAGATGACTTAGCCGGTTGGTCATGAGTACTAACGCTGCTCCACCTATCGAAGCTTAATTAGCCAGGCAGTATCACGCCCTCACGCGATATGTGAGACTCGTCTACTGCATGGATGTGTACCAGGTCGGTGTGTTTAGTTGTTACCGATTCACAACTAGATGTAGCGTGCCGAAATAAGTATCCGCCTTTGTTCGGAGAAACATTTGTTGAAGGGGTAGAAACACTAACAAGCCGTTGCATTTGCCAGAAAAGTTCGGTGTGTAGTGGTTTGATGAGACTGAAAACTGACTCATAAGCGGCCCATGCACATTTCATATTCACTATTGATTGGTTAGTTTTCCTCACGATTTTATGGAGGTTTAGTAAGGGAATGCTGCCAAGCTTATTTCACGTTCAAAGTTTACATGAAGTGAGGTTCGGGCTTGTGACCTCACGTATTGGCTTAGATGTATTCATATCGCCTTCATCCTTATCTTTGTGCCGAACTTCGTAACTTGCTTTGCCTGGTTCTTGGTCGCTGAATCATTTACGCCGATTTTTCTATCGTACTAATCTGACTTGCGGTCTTGAGTGAAGAGGATAGTATGATAATAGCTTGTGTTTGTACTTGCAACAGTTTTTCCTTGAATGCGATGACGAAAGTAGCTGCTATCACATTGTTTTGGTTGCGTGTTCCTGTCGTTTACCACTAGGAGAACCGGTGCTTCTCTCGAATGTGATTTGACCGTTGCTTATCTTAACTAATGTCGTTGAAGGTGGTCCGTATCTTAAAGAGTCAAGTAGTTGTAAAAATCAATACATAACACTATGTAGAGTGTGATAGGCTAAAATCAGGTCACTTTTACCACGATAAGGGAAAGCGGTTAGCTTTCTTATTCACTGTTACTAGGGCCGGTGTACGACAGCCGTCAGTAATCTAGTAACCTTGTGGGGCCATTCTAATATATCAGCCTCCTTCTTGGACCCTGGACTGGCTCAGATACAGTAGGCTGAGGCACACCTGTTTTGACGGCTAGTGATACTACCTGAAATCTCAAATCTATTTAGGTGGGCGGGTTGGAGCGTGTAAACCAGTGATAAAAGGGTTTCGTGTAGTACAGAAGTGCTCATAAGGGGATCATTATTCGATGACCAAAGGAACAATGTAACGTATCCAGTTTTCATTGTCTAAAATGCAATCGTTTGCATGGCAACCGGGATTAACGGCTGAAAATTTCGTGGTATGGCTGTGACATACAGATCTATACAACCATCTTAATCGTAATGCCGAATACCTTGTTTCAATGATTTTCCATCATATAGTTACTTTGTTCCTTGTATCTCTATCTCCGTGATGTATCCCTTTGTTGCATATCTGAATACTAGCACTGTACATGGTATGTTATCTATAGATAACCAGCAGTTGAACGCCGCAAGACCATTGACTGAGTTCTCTGGTGTACATGTCACTAACGATAGAAAAAGTAGAACTTCATTTTTAAAAACCAAGTTGAAACCGTTAAATGTAAGCACTGTTGTACGGTGTATAGAAAGATTGATACGGCTCTATAGTTTAAGCACTATTTTCAACTAGTGATCAGGAATCCCACATCTGCCTAGTGATATCATAATCCTTTGCGTAACTCGTGTACCACTTTCTGTTCTTCATTTGCAGCAAGTAGCAGTTGTTTTCAGCAGTGTATACCTGTATTATTTTGTAGGTCTAACGTAATCGTCAGCAATCTCGTCATTCGTTTTTGTTAGGCTTCTCATATATTTCTATGTTTCGCAAAGCGCGATACAGGATCGTATACGCTCTTCAATTTTCGAACAGTGACTTAATGCTGTTTTTGATTTTTACATTTCAGCTCAACATAGCGTTTCCAGCCAATGGAACACAAAAGTGTGTGGACATAGATGAAGAAATCAGACTTCGACCATTTTATGAAAAGCGGATGTCCCATGAGCTGCCTATCGATTTTCTCGGAGAGGAGTGGAAGGGATATATCGTTCGCATAACTGGCGGAAATGATAAGCAAGGTTTTCCTATGAAACAAGGTGTTTTGACAAATGGTCGTGTAAAGTTGTTACTAAGCAAAGGAAGTTCATGTTACCGCCCTAGACGTAAGGGCGAACGACGACGTAAAAGCGTTCGTGGTTGTATAGTTGACAGCAATTTAAGCGTAATTAACCTGGTTATTGTGCGCAAAGGAGAAAATGACATTCCTGGGTTAACTGATGTTAATGTCCCAAGACGTCTTGGTCCCAAGAGAGCTTCCAAGATCAGAAAGTTGTTTAATCTGTCAAGGAAAGATAACGTCTGTCAGTTTGTAGTTCGTAAACCGGTGCCTGCTAAAGAAGGAAAGAAAGAACGTTCAAAAGCTCCGAAAATCCAACGTTTAACGACACCATTGAGGTTACAGCGTAAGCGTCATCGACATGCTGTGAGACGCCAACGAGCAGAAACCCGCAGGAAAGTTCAGGAAGAGTACGCAAAATTACTTGCTCAGCGTAGAAAGCAGGCTCGCGATGAACGTGCCGAGCGCAAGCGTTCACGAAGCCATTCCCTCCGTGAATCTAAAGGATCTGTGAATAAGAAAGCATAGTTGAACTTGCAAATAAATATATTTTGGATAAGCCTGTACACTTTTTGATAATGTTCATGCAAATAGTGCGCTGTATCAAAATGCAAAGCTTGAAGATATGTGTTTTTTGACCATGTTCTTGAATCATCCCAGCATGGATTTCGTTGGCATGCTTCTTTTAGTAGTTTACAGCAGCTCTTATCTATGGTTTTTCAATATTTTCATATTGAAGTTTCCAACTTTCTCACAGGAATAGGTAGTAAGGCTTGTCGCTTTGCTCCGTCGAGCTTGAGTTTTATACCAAATCTTAATTGTAACGGTAGTGTCTCTAGGTTTTCTTTCTTCAAACACGGTCCACATTGTTTCGTTGGACCAGTGCTTTTATAAAGAACAAAATCAAACTAAGTAAGGATCCGTTCTAATAGGTCTGTGGTTAGGGCCAATCTTTACTAGCTTATCTCGACCGATAACTGTTACCTTGACGTGGAGGCTAGGATGATATATCACAATGACCAAACGAGCTACACTTGCAGGGACGTTTATTCCCTTGACGTCATTATCAATACCAACATAGGACCAGGCATTACTGCGTAACGGTCCGAGCCGCAGCTCAGTACAGTGCATCAAGTAGAAAGGTAGTTAGGTGAAGGATGAAGATTAAAGAATGCAGTCAAAAGAAATATAAAGTGGTAAAAGAGAAAATGGTGAGATACGGTATAGCATCGTTAAGATGATTATATGTGTATACACGTGCGCCATTGACTTCGGTTCTGAGCGACGTCACCTAGAGTCTCCCACTGGTTTCTCTTCTCCCATAAACCCCAACCGGCTAGTCTGCATGTCCCAACATGGCTCAAGGCAACAGCCAAACACTTAATATACTGGCAGCTCCCAGTCGTTTTGAAGCCTGAACTTACTTCGTCCAGCATTGTTTGATGAGGCAGACAGTCAGGGACTTCATACATCAATGCCATGTTTTACTTTAACCACCTCGAACCTTTTTCCAGCCTGGACCTACTTCGGCCAACATTGTGGCGAGGCAATCGGTGACTAGGTATACGTAGTACGTGTCCCAACCATCTGAATCGATGGAGGTTCATAACCTTGTCAACTGACTTACCTCTACTCCCTAAAACTCTATACCTGATTTCTGCATTACTTACATGGTGACACCACGGAATACGGCCTATACTACGTAGGCTACGGTGGTCAAACACCTGTAGCCAGCCTCCTAGTGTCTTCCACCTTTAATGGCCATGTTTCACAGCCATACAGTAGAACAGAGCGGACTGCTGTGCAGTACGCGCGACCCATAATAGACAAAGGATATCACGTTAGCGCCATAGGTTGCATAAATTGGCAAAAGCCAATCGAGCCTTTTGCATCCGTGCAGAGATTTCATCGGCAACTGAGCCACCAGGACCGATCCCACTTCCCAGTCAAGTAAAGTGGTCGACAAGCTCAACCACTTCACTATCTATTGTTAGCCGTGGTACTGCTGAACACCCGTCCTGGAGCAAAAATTTGCATATGGGTGATTAGAAACGCATCCCAAACATTCTCAAAGTGTTCAGAAGACTGCATCTTGTCAGCGTCTTCACTTAACAGAACTATGTCATTGATTGATTGACTACATCATCTGCGTATTCTAGGTCCAACGAAAATTCTCTTGTGATTAGGTCAACATCTGTGTAACCTGGTGACGAGAGGGAGACCTCCATAATATCTATGATGAAATTGAATAAGAATGGAAACAGTGGGCGTCCTTGACGGACACCACTAGATGAGCATAGCTCCCTGGACAACTCACCTTGGGCTCTAAAATGCACACAAGTGTTCGAGTAGAGAGCTTTCAGTAAGGTGGTGTATTTACTCGGCACGCCTTTCAGTGAGAGACATTACCATAAGACTTCTCGATCAACGGGTCGAATGCCTCCGCCTTCAGGTCGAAAAATACAGCTCTTGTCGGGTGTCGGTAAGCATGCCTACATCCCAGGACCTGGGGCAGTGAATATTCGGTCGACACCCGCGGTGGGGTTTAAGGCCTGTTTGTATCTGGAAGCATAGCGTATCACTTCGTAATCGTGTTAGGTTGAAGTATGAGTGGTATAATATCGGTCTAGGCTTATGTCGGTATTTGCGTTACGCTGTGGGACTATGCTTTGGGTGATATCATGAAATTTCATACCTAGAGTGTTGCGGTGCATATAATTATCAGATTCTTAGGTTGCGTTGCAGTATTTGTTGAATATAAAACCTATTCCCACCACCCACCCACTGGTTATACGTTACTTACTGGGGGACTGATAATTTCATTGCTTGAGTTTGGAGATAAGGTCATATAGTTCCTGTTCCACTAGGATAGGATTGTTTCAGTGATCTTCAACTGAAAACTTACGCCCTGCTACGAAATTGTAGGCTTCGACTTAGTCACTCATCTAATGTAAGGTTTTAGGTGAGGAGAATTCAGTCAGTTGATACTTATTCGGTTGGAATTCAAAAACACCTTTTTCGTTGTCACTGGTAACTAACTAACTATCGCAAATAGAGTTACGTTATTGGTGTTTCTATCATATTTCAAATATGGGGCGTTAGGCGGTTCGTCATGAGTTACATGAACCTCCGGAAATGACATACAATGCACTTGTAACAAGCCACCACATCCAGTGGTATTGAGAGTAACCGCATAGTTTTAGCTATAACTGTCACTATTTGCGTAGCCAACTCTTATGTAATTATTCTGAGCTGTGGAATGTTGGTTGGTCAATCGGTTTCCTGGGACGCTTTACCGTAACGTTCACATACCAGCAAGCTTTTGGTGAGGTGAAATTTGAAAAAATCCCAAGTTTTATATAGTTCCAACGGTAATGAACTTTAGTGTTCACTGTGTTATTCTTCATTATTAGTACTGTTTCCTGAACGTTTTTCCGGACAAGTTATATGCGTGGATTAGGAATTGAGTTGATGTACTGTGTGTTTGGAGCCGTGGCTCTTTGATAAAGGCAATCGACTTCCAACTAATGGTCACCGGTTTGAACACCGCTCCACTTACCAGGATTTAGACATCCAGGTACTATCATTAGCCCTCCCAGTATGTGTGGTCTATTGCATGAAAGTGCACAAGGTTGTTGAGAGCATCTCA
Organism: Heterobilharzia americana; assembly: GCA_944470555.2. Classification (NCBI taxonomy): domain Eukaryota; kingdom Metazoa; phylum Platyhelminthes; class Trematoda; order Strigeidida; family Schistosomatidae; genus Heterobilharzia; species Heterobilharzia americana. Next base: position 1,349,382 of record OX104130.1, read on the forward strand.
CTTTCTTCAGTGCATGTGCACACAGTCAACCAGTCTAGGATACTTTGGACTAGTTAAGTTCAGTTCGTTCTTTGCAAACTGTCTGTGAATGTATATTGTAGTTTACTTTTATCATACTAACCTAGATTCTGGTTGTTTCTTAAACGCTTGGGACTGTGACAAACGATAACTAGGGTACTTAGTGGTGGAGATGGACAGTAACATATCTTTCAATTCAATGGGTAAGAAGAATTAGTAGGTTGATAATTAATAGTCAGTTTTCAACTTGTTGAGGTGTACTTCACACTGATAGACATAGTATCAGTCTGCTCAACACTACCACCTATAAATGGTCGAGCATGTGACTATGAAGACAGACAAACTTCTAGACGAATTTCCACAGTTCATTGCCAAGGAGTGGCGCTGTGGCTTACTGATATACGCAGTGGATTTAGTATCAGATGTCGGGTCCAAGCGTGACGCTATGTATTTTGGCTTGAGGCACCAAGTTGTACCATATTCACCACACAGTAAATACACCTCATTGACTGCACCTGGTTTCTGAGTTGCACTATCTTATCAATATTTTAAAAAAGTGAAAACGGACATATAACGGTGTTTGTTTCATGAAAGCACCATGCGCTTCGGCGTACTAACGGATACCAGACACGGTTTTTGGTGCTTGTAGTTTCCAAAAAAAGTATACAATAAGGGTATAGTTTGCTCACCAGCAAGTTCAACAAAGAAATAGTGGAACTATGACTTGCTGGTTTAGACAATCGACTAATAATCAAGGGGTCGCAGGTCCGAACTCAGCCCCACCGAAGTCTGTACAGCCAGTTGGCATCAATAGCTCTCACACAAATAAGTATGGTTCATTGTCTGCTGTGAAAAAGTGTGAGTGATTACTAAGTGCATTTCGATTTTTTTTCAGGAAATAAACTTAATCTTATTCTTCCACTCTGTAAATAAAACACAAAAGCAGATATGAAGTTAGGTTTTTTACTTTAGTGGTTAACATAGAGGTTGTGAATTTTTTTGAAAATATCTCGATCTGTGTCATCTTTCGTTCATGTGGGTGATATCGTGTTGAATACATTCAGGACATCAATGTAGCTGGTTTCTGGTTTAAGTTATCAGTTACGTTTTTAAAATGGTTTACAAGGAAGCCTTATGAATCTATTTATGCACTGCAGTCTGCATTTTTTTATTTGATAGTACTGGCGTTGAGAACTATCATAAAGTTGTCAAGATTAACTCGTGGAAATTTCTACTGCGTCATCCGCCTAGGATGCGAATTAAATATTCTCAATCAGTGATTCAGATATTTCCGTTCTAGTTTTCTTCAAAGAATTGTATCAGAACTTTTCACATCAGCTCAATTCTTATAGTAAGGATGAATAGTGGCTAGTAATGAAGTTTGCGATATACTTCTCGTCCTATAGGTGAATTCGCCAAATGGATGTTACTTGCCTCCCAGCACATAGTTTTGTTCCCAATGGAACTTGAACTTCCAACTGTCCTTTCAAAACCCGTAGCTTTATTTATTAGGTTGCTGAGTAACAATCGTGACCCATAGTGCTTGGCTTAGTTTGGCGGTTACTTAGATATAATCGATGAAATCACCTTCGTAGTAAGAATAAATAAGAGCTAACAGTGAAAAGCCGATTGAACAGTTCTGTCAGAACTGATCAACAACGAGAAATAAGTAACATCAAAATATATCCATTGGGCAAGGGAATGATTATCGTAATCCAGTAGCCTAGTGGATAACTCTGACGTTTCAACGGACGGGTACTCATTTCATCTGGTTTACCAAAGTGGTGTTTATTATCATTTTGTTGAGTTATACTTATTTCAGTTTGAATCCCAATCCATTATGTAATAACGATTTAGCCTCAGCCATAAAATCAAAAATTAGCTTTTCCCTTCTCTGCTTTACCACACTTTACATATGTATTACTCGGAACAAACCGGAAAGTTCCTATAGATAATAACCGCTTGCAATCGATACTCATCAAAGTGTTTCGTTGGAGTCATGATTTACTGGTGTTTTTGATAAACTGGAACTAGGAGTGACAAATCTGTTCATTTGCGCTGAAAAATTAGCAAGAAGTATGTCCTAATGTAAATGGTAAGTGCTTGGGTTAAATCTTTCCCTGACATGAAAACACCTGAAGTAATTTATGTCGAGTTCCCTGTTTTCAATGTTAATGAAACCTCATATCGTCGAGTTTTACTTCCATAGTCCACTATCTGCTACAGTTGCGGTCAGTTTCTTTAGTAATCCTTTTTATTTATTTACTCACTAGATGAAGAAAATGAATTGTCTGCAAACTATTTTAACGAGAAGTGAACAGTTCGCCAATTTATTGTTATGCAAGTATTCTGCATCATTTACATCTCCTCATATCCCTGTTATGAAATCAGAAATAATTGAGCATACACAACCTAAAGCAGGACAAGTAAGTGATCTTGTTTCATCTTCTTTAGTAGTCTCCTATGAATCCTGAATCTTGTTCAATAGACAAAAAAGATAATGTGATATTCCAAAATTTCTTGTGATTCAACTATTTCCATAATGTACTGTAAATTCGCGTGTGTACGCGTGTACTGCACAGCAGTCCGCTCTGTTCTACTGTATGGCTGTGAAACATGGCCATTGAAGGTGGGAGACATGAAGAGGCTGGCTTCAGGTGTTTGACCACCGTTGCCTCTGTAGTACAGGCCGTATTCCGTGGTGTCACCAAGTGAGTAACACAAAAGTAAAGTGTAGAGTTTAAGGGAAAAAAGGTAAGTTAGTTGACGATGTTGTGAACCTTTATTGACTGGAAGACTAGAACATGCGTTACGTAGGCCTAGTCATCGTCTGCCTCATCAAACAATGTTGGACGAAGTAGGTTCAGGCTTGAAAACGACTGGGAGCTGCCAGTATATGAAGTGTTTGGCTGTTGGTTTGAGCCATGTGGGGCGATGGAGACTAGCCGATTGGGGTTTATGGAGAAGAGAAACCAGTGGTTGGAGACTCTAAGTGATGTAGCTACGAACCGATGTCAGTGGTGCAGACGTATACACATAATATCCTCATCTTCACCGCTATACTTAATTTCATCATTTTCTCACTCTTTCTTCTCTTTTAATACTTTCTACTACCCTTGACTGAATTTTCAATTCTTCATCTCCCACTTAACTGCCTTTTTACTTGATGTAGCGATATGAGGTGTGGCAACTCGGACTGTTACCCAGTAATACCTGTCACTATGTTGATTTGAATAGATCAATAGACTGTAAGTTCGCAACGTTTAAAGTTTAATCTTGTAGTTATTCTGAAAGTTTATTGATTTCCAAAGTATGCTGGTTATCTGAATGCACGAGAATACGCGAAGGTCAACTTGTGTTGCAAGGTTACCCTTAAGGATAATTTAAACTGATTGACGAATAAACTTGGTTAGAGGAACGTGATATAATTCCCTACTGACCTAATATGATCGTTGTTTATATGTATGCAGGAAAGAAATCGATATCCTGTTGTGATAGATAAAGGCGAATTAGAGTGAACAATTTAGTTTGTAAGACTACATGACCTATACCTTTACTCCAGAGTTCAAGAACAATAAACCTAAGGAAGTCAGGCAGACTGCTACTAGGTGTGTGTATGGAAGATCCTAGAATACAGGCGTAATTCCTGACGCTAAACGATAACCATATATACTTGGTTAACGTAATTATAAGACTTTGTTCATCTGAAAAGTGTGATGTATTTGCGCTATACATTTCGACCAGTCTGATCACACACTTACCACTTATCAAGGCATTTTGTATGAAAACTAAAAGTGGCAGAAGGACAAATATCACATGAAGGAATTTAATAGTGAGAAAGATAATGAAGGGAGAATGATGACATTTAAAGACAACCTCGGTAATAGGATGTGATAAGCATTACCAGAGTTGGTTTAGCATAAGGACGGACTTTTCGGAAGCACAACGGGAACTTAAATTTGTGTATGGCTAGCGCTCCAAAAAACCTAAGTATGTGCCCCCTAACAGTTCCTATACCAAATTAGAAAGGCTGTTTTAATATCAATCCTGGGACCTTTATCGATGTGTTTTGCAATGGCCGATGATGGTTGTCTGCACTCATTGTTGTTTGTGAGTCCATCTGCTTTTGTAGCCATTTCGGTACATGCTCCTCCAGCCTGAAGTACATATCTCAATTATTTCTCCCTGTGTATGTGTCCACACACATATGTAAATTGATAAATGCAGTGAGATGTGATGCAATCACTTATTTAGTGTTGAGTTCTATATTACAACATATGTTCAGTCATCTTAACTACAATAAGCCTGGTTGTATAGTGTGTTTTGCCAATGGCAGACCTTACTCTTTGTTTTTAAATGACGCTGTTATATTCCCTTCTGTGCAGTAGAGCGATATAAACTCAGTTCTCTGGAATAGAATATAGAGGGAGTTTCAACGCTGGCTGGTTTTAGCACCAGCATATGAAGTTCAATGAATATTCATTTTCCACCAATGTTTCACCTTTTATTTTGATGTCATCATCAATTGAGTCTGCTGTACGGATGCGCTGGATCTTTTCGAATAGGCACATAACCAAATCTCGCTTGTATTGAGTTGGACAGCAGCTAAGGAATACTGAATACTGACCTACCCAAGTAGGTTTCCTGTATATCGACCTTTTTATTGAACCGTTTTTCCCACAATTCAGTAGTATATCCGAGGACAGCATAGTTATCTTTCTCTTTTTCTCACATGTTAGGCGTACATTGTTTTGTATGGTGTAAAGTCTTTCTAACAAACATATCGCCTTTTCATGCTTGTCACATATCACAATTGGATCATCGACGTATCTCTTATACAGAGTGAGGTGACCAGTCAGTCAAGCCTTCAATAGATGACACTTCGAGTTTTCATATAAAATGTCTTGACAAGTGGTAAATGTGTGATTGGATTGTTCAGAATGCATAGTGCAAATTTACCACATTTTTCAGATAATCTACGTCTTCGAATTACACTATCCAAATTCATAAACGGGACTAATTTATTCAAATTATAACCGTATTCCTTGGCTTGGAAACTGATGTTGATTCTATGTATTCATAAAGAGATTTGCGCGAAATGCATTATTTTACTGAGAAGCGTTGTTAATCCTAGTGGTATCGAGGAATTGAGTTGGAGCTGGGCTCTGGTTATTACTTTTCTGCTATTGTAATATTTCCTAACATTTCCCTTGTTTAACTAAGATGTCCTGTTTTGCTTAGAACTATCCTAGGGTATTATGGTAACCTTAAAACACCGGCAAAAATCCTCAGTCCAATTTCCGATTAAATAGAGCATTTAAAAAACACTGATTGATTTATTAAGTGAATTTTTCATCCAGTGAATGTATGCTTTCGTTTCCACGGAATCCATTTGATGACTGACTGTTAAGTTGTCAGTAAAGTATGAAGAAAGATATAAATCAAGACATTAGTTTCCATTGCGAATGTATTTTATTGGTTGCTGTAAAAATACTTGATATTTTCCATATCATTTAAGAGCAGTGTAACACATACCATGCCTTTAAGTTTTTCAAATTACCTGTTTTTACAAAAATTACTGCGTAATACCTTGTTTAAAATAAAGTAAGTAACAAGTAAAGAGTTCTCCACTGCTACTGTTTAGTTCTTATATTGTCTTACTAGGTTAAATTCTTTCACAATAAGTTGTTATTGTGCTCGGGTTATTGATAATAGTAACGATTATTATTTGTTGATTCTTGTAATTTCCTCTGGTACTTCTAGATTGATTCGATTGACTTTTGTTGACATATGCCTTGATATATTGGGTGATTACTGCTTGGTGGTGACTAGCAGCGGAATCCAGTGCGCCCACTTCGTCCTGTTTGGGACTCATACGTCGGCTAGATGTACCTGGACCACAGTGAATGGTTTTGTTCCCACTGATGAAGCTCGAACCCAACACCAATCGCTGCTTCAGATGCCAAAGCGTTATCCACTAGGCTACTGGGGCACGATAGTCACCTCTTGTGCGATGGGTATCAGTTATTATTATTTTTTGATACTTGTAATTTCCCAGTGTTATTCTGGATCGAGTTGATTGACCTTTATTGGGATATGAGCATATTAGTTCCACTGCTTGCCGCCACCAAGAGACCTAAAGCATAAGTAACAATTGAATTGCTTATCTTACACTCGGTAACTATTCATCATTTTAATTTAGGTATATTTGGACATGACGTTTGGCAGCGGAGGTCATGCAAATGAAATATTAAAATATGCTTCGAACAATTTGATCTGTTATTTCTTAGATCGTGATCCAACAAGTTTAAGTTATATGCAACAACTTCAAGCAGCCTATACTTCGTCGAAGTAAGTTTGGTCTATGTGCAATATATTCATCTATACAGTGAATTACTTGGTCAATATTGCAGTTAAGGTTAATTGACTGTATAATGTCCCGTATATGCTAAGATAAAGTAAACTAAGTCTGCGATATTTGTTTTTTCAGTAACAATACAACTCGCTAGTGGTGAACAGTGATATGCTCAATTCTGAACTGTCTATATGCGTTTATTGCTGTTGCTTCCTAGTCATATGGACTGGATTGGCTGCAGTGAGACTCATCTCATAATCCAAATGGTTGAAAGTTGTGAACCTTGATCGATTGAGATGGCTAGAACATGCGTTACGTAAGCCTAGTCATCGTCTGCCTCATCAAACAATGTTGGACGAAGTAAGTTCAGGCTTGAAAACGACTGGGAGCTGCCAGTATATGAAGTGTTTGGCTGTTGGTTTGAGCCATGTGGGGCGATGGAGACTAGCCGATTGGGGTTTATGGGAGAAGAGAAACCAGTGGTTGGAGACTCTAAGTGATGTAGCTACGAACCGATGTCAGTGGTGCAGACGTATACACATAATATCCTCATCTTCACCGCTATACTTAATTTCATCATTTTCTCACTCTTTCTTCTCTTTTAATACTTTCTACTACCCTTGACTGAATTTTCAATTCTTCATCTCCCACTTAACTGCCTTTTTACTTGATGTAGCGATATGAGGTGTGGCAACTCGGAATGTTACCCAGTAATACCTGTCACTATGTTGATTTTGATGATGATGGTAAATATGTATTGCTCGCAATAATCCACCGTCTGCCTCAGCTTCCCATCTTAGGGGAAGCTGGATTCAATTGAAAGAGGATTTGGGGTTATCAGACTAAGTCGTGGCACCGGTGGATGAAGCCTCTGACTGTTGGTTTGAGCCATGTGGTTAGATGTAAACTCCCTGGTTGCGGTCCTCAAGACGAAGGTAATCAGTAGTTGAGGACTCTTGGTGACATGGCCGATGACTGGTGACAAAGGGTGCAGATGTATTCACTCCTTGATGTCTTATAAATCTTGAATATTCGTACTAACCTTTATCTTCAGATTGTTTATTCTCTCACACTACTTTATCTACTTTGATATCACTCTTATTCTATCCACCTGTGCACTGCTGGGAAGTGTTGCAAGTTGGACCGATATACTTGTATGCGAGGTTTTACGTTAATTTTATCTATCTCTTTCAAAAAGACGTCCATAATTCTTAACTGACAAATGGTGAATATACATAAGTGTTGCTGTAGACGATTTAACAACTGCATTCAAAGGAACGGCCTATTACTACTGTTTAACTTTGTGATCACGTTTCTCGACATTGACAGTTTACTCTATCCACCGGTTATCATCAGTGAACAAAGTATGTCAGAAAGGTGTTATTTTGGACTCTTGATCGAATTATTTCCAAAGTTACCTTTCAAGTAAAGCGAAATAAGCAAGTAGAAATCACTGCAGCAATCCAAATTCTGTTTATTTCTTCAATGAAACAGATTTGAGGGTTTGATATAGACATTTCTTGGTCATGGAGTTTGGTCTATGTCATTGTTTCAAATTGAAGTATCTTCTATTTTGAATGTGGACATATACTATGAAGTATTTTTTGTTAAAGATTCATTGAGACTAGGGAGCAGTAAGAAAACGTTCCTTCCCTGCCAATGACTACTTATAAGTATGCGCTATCGTCAGCTTCCTGAATTGAATTCATGCTCTTTCGATCTCTTATAAAGCAGTATTTTATTTGAACCGGCGTACCGATGAAACGGTCGTTGCTCGATGCGGTGAATGGGCACAATATAGCGTAGCCGAGAGATATTTACTCAGGAGATGAGATCTCTGACTGCCTGCTCCTACTCGAGTTATGACTTTTACCCAAAACACCAAATCTAGCAATGATTAAGAAATATACTACCGAACAACTTGAGTGGTTAGAAACTACTCATTTTGGTCCGTGGATCTCCTCAGCCAGATCAGAGCGATCTAAACACCGGACAACCTTTTTCGCTCGTTTAAGTCTGAGGTCTTCAGTGGTGTACCGGGACAAACTTGGCTTATAGAGCCTAATTATTCAGATAACCTGAATCTCTTTAGCTGACTTGCATGGACCGATATGCCTAAAATAGGATGGTCAATTTAAAAATTATTTACAAATTGTACGTATCATGCTGAACAGCTCAGCCTCAAATGAGCAAAATACTCGTCCTGTGTTTAGATCACTATTTACTATGACAGTGTGCCTTGATACATGAATTCCCCTCAAACTACTCAATTGGAGTCTTCAATTTCAGCCAATTCACGACACAAAACTGTTAAACTTCAGTTTTATATTTCAAAAGCTGTCGATTCTTTCATTTTCAGGGTTACTAGAATTTTGAAAATTTTGGCAGTGTACATTGATTGGTCACTAAAGAGCAGCCATTCTCATAATGTCTAGTCCTGAGTGCAATATAGTCACCAAACTAGGAGGCTCACCATTGCAGATACGCCTTGCTGACGAGTGCCAACAAGCACAAAACCTAAGTCCAGGGTTTCCTGCCGATTACCTCCAATCCACTAAGATATCTACAGTGTGTCATAAGTCATTTCCATGTCGCGTGTTAGGTGTTAATTCAATGAAAAAAATACTTTGCAACTAGCTATATGGGACATTATAACTGTCACCCTGTCCCACACTATAGTATGATTATTAGTCATTACATGCAGAGCAGTAGCTGCGTTTTTCTCTGAATTGCTTATCTTAGTAGGGTCTGCTTCTCTATATTTTGATAAATGTTTGTTCTCCTGTATCTAGACTGAGTCTGATCGGATACTTTCACCTATATGCTTCACCTCATAAACATGGTATTTGATTTACTACGTCATTTGGCCTTACTGGATTCACTGGATTCTTTAACCTGCAAAGTTAATGTCTTAGAAAGTTTTTCGATTTAAATACCACCCTGAGCCCCGGCATTGTTAAGAATTCTACGTTAAATTTTCGACTTATCTTCTCTGCATGGCCAACACTACAGAAGACATGAATTCCGAGTTAAAATTACCACTAATATTATTGCTTTCTCTCTTGTTATTTCTTATAGACTTTTTCATAAACTGTAGAAGTAATCATGTTTCTTCAATGTCTTTGAGTTCCATATTTGGGTTTTTTGCCTTCCTAGTTAGACTCCTACCCCGATTACTTAGACATTTTTACCGAGCCTACTCTGATTGATATAGGAAGAAGCGATGTGAAATCCAAATATCTATTAGATTCTGATAACTTCCTGTAAACACTGATATCTAATTTGCCAGCTTGTCTTGATTTCGCAATTCAACACAGGTAGTTTGCCTTCTTCATTTTCGAACTCATCAATGAATTAGATTCCACATACTATCGAGTTTAAATTTTCAATACGACTAGTGGGAAATCATTCTCTTTATAGATTGGATTTTTTCATCTCACCAGTAATGATTGTCCTTATGATTCCAGGTATTCTGTTTTGTGAAGAAGTTTTCATCAGAAGCTGTGGCTCATTGGTTCAGGGAGATGGTTTTCAACCAAAGGGTTACAGCTTCGAGCCCCACTCCACCTCCCAAGGTTTGGGCAACCAGGTAGTAGTACCATTAACCCTCACCCAATAGGTGTGGCTCACTGCGTCCTTCACGAATGTGCACAAAGCCGCTGAGTTCAACTCAAGGTTTTCATTATTGGGGTTATTCAACCATATATATATTTAGCCAACATCTTTGGTTTTTCAGTCATAAAATGATTCCGCTAATTGGACGATTCAGTGATCTTCCCCAATTGTTAAACAAATTTGGTTTAACACATTCCTCTGTTGACTTAATCCTTATGGATTTGGGTGTCAGTTCTCCACAACTCGATAGTGAATCACGTGGATTTGGTTTTAAACATAATGCTCCATTAGATATGCGTATGAACCAAAGCCAATGTGTACAGTAAGTTCAATGGTCCATTTTCCTCATTTGGCCTATTTTGTCTATTTCAATAATGATGATAATATGAATGTACAATTGCCTTTTTGAGGTGAGCAGTATATGTTTTTAGGTGTATCTTGGGGATTTCGTCACTCAACGTGAAGTATTCATCAGTCACCTTTATACATAAAAAGAGAAATTAATAAGTATACGATATAATAACAATACATTTTTCAGCAGTTTGACCATCCGAGGCTTGTATTATTGTTACTGGGTGGTAATTGAAGATGAAACGAAAATCTAGTCAGCAGTCGGGTCTCGCAGTTCAGTTGGTAGAGCACCGGGACCTGTAACTCGTAGGTCGCTACCGAGTTTTTCATTTCACCTTCAACCATCACCAACAATAATTTAATTCCTCATACAAGAGGAATTACAGAAATTATACGCTATTTTTACAGGCTTGGGCACAATCAGTTGTTGCATTGTCTGGTGTATACTGCATAACAATGTATTGTGTTCTCATACTGAAGTTAGTGTTGATGATGTCGTCTAGCAAGACGATGAAGGCTTCACGACTAAACAACCCAGCTCAAAGAACACAATACAACCAAAACCATCCACCTGAGTTACAAATATTCTCTATTATTTCACTGCACATCAATGCTCACTATTGATTGTACTACAATGAAAGTACTTAGTGTATGATATAGAACCAATCAAGGAAGTTATTGATTGTAGTCTTTATAGATCAAGTGCACAAAATAAAAATAATTTACCAAATGAAATCTGCTATTAACTGTTCATGCCGTCTTTCATTCCAATGAAATTGACATTAAAATCATATCAAAGTTACTCAATCAACAAGGAAAGACGTATAGCTGATGTATTTCACATCATTTTGTCGCCTAATACACTCAACAGAAAGAACAGTCTAACTATCCAACCAAAATGGAAAGTTTATCCGAAATAACATGCTGTATACCATGACTAAAGTACATACGTACACAAAGAAAGCGGAATTTCTGTTCCCGAGGTTTGTGGGGATTTATTGATTTCAAAGTGGTATCCATCAAGGACTAACGTCATTTGGAGAACCATTGCTCCCAGGTTCTCGATGGTTGTCCAATTTGTGTCTGTGATAAGTATATCATTCTGAAACCAACATGATTTGTCTCAACTTTCAGATCAAGATGTGACACCAGTCCGTGAAGTCCTTGACTGTTGGTATGTTGTGTGGGGGAGATGTAGACTCCCTAGTTGCGGTTCCTGAGAGGAAAGCAATCAGTGGTTGAAAACTTGGTGACATGGCTGATAATTGGCGACAGTGGCGCAGATGTATTCACTCCTTGACATATTCTGAAGCTTGAATATTTGCATTAACTTCTATCTTCAAATTGTTTATTCCCTTACATAACTCTGTCTACTTTGGTATCACTTTTATTCTATCCACCTGTGTACTACTATGAAGTGTTGCAACTTGAACCGATGCAGTTATGGGCGAGGTTCTACATTAACTTTGTCTGCCTGCCTCAACTTTTACTAGTTAAACATACGATAATTTGTACAGGTTTTATTCTCTAAAGAAGCGACTTCCCCAAGGTCACGAAATGTCAGAAATTGATTTTTCCAACCCATTTTGACCGTAGAAATATATTACCCCTATTCTATATATTTATTTCTCATTTTTCTACAGAAAAGACTCACCAACTGCTGCTGAAGTTGTCAATACACTGAAGGCAGAAGATTTATCCAAGATATTCAGCACTTATGGTGAAGAGCGTCATGCCAACCGTATCGCCAATGCTATAGTTGACTATAGAAATGATGTTGGCGCTATTCGCTCAACGAAACAGTTAGCCGATTTAATTCGATCTGTTGTTTCGGTGGGAAATAGAGCTGTAAGTCGGTAAGTATATTACAAATATTAATTATCATTTTCTGCTATTATTGTACTAGCAAATAATTTTGTCAATTTTCTTCATTTGTAGTCTTCACGATAGCCTACAAATTCAACCATAAGTGGAACCGTGGCTCATTCGTCTGGGCACTTAATTTTTAACCAATGGGTTGCGGTTTCGAACCCAGCTCCACCTGGTAAGGTTTAGACAGTCAGGTGGTAGCTTCATTAGCTGTCACACAGTAGGCTTAGTCCATTGCCTACGAAACAAATGTGTACGAGGTTGCTCTGATTGAATTTCAGTTCGATTCGGCCACAATAGGTTCATTGTATGTGCATTGCTCCTTTGTGCCACTCAAGCCAGTATATCACTGCAATATCTGACACTAAGTGTTAGATGTCTGGTTCTACAGCAAGGAATAAGAGCTCACCTATTTGCATCGGACACTTGTTAGGAAAAGCAAGTCAACATAAAACATATCTTTTCTATGATTTCATTCACAAAGCTGTATAATCGCTATGCGTACAATCTTGCAGAGGCTTGTATCTTGGCAGAAGTCCTCCCATTTCCGAACAATAAGGAAGCAATTGATGAGCTCTTAAAATTTTGAGATGATGGTGAATATTTGTAGCTCGTGAGGTTTGGTTTTAATGGTGTTGTGTTTTCTGAACTGGGGCAGTTCAGTCGTGAAGCTTTCACACTGTCACTCTAGATAACAACATTATCAACAGCACAGACGAATAAAACAAAAAACCGATATATTAGCTAAGACAAGAATGTCAACAGAAGCATAAACTATAGCCTTACAGTATATTTAGTGGTTAGTAGTGGAATCCGGGACGCGTGTTTCGTCCTATTTGGGAATCACTCGTCAGCTGGATGTACCTGCAACCCAATGAGTGATATTCCCATTGATGAAACTCGAACCCAGCACCCATCGCTGCTTCAAATGCCAAAGCGTTATTCACTAAGCCAATGGGGCATGAGTAAATGCCGTCACTTGTGCAACGGGTATCAGTTTGTTGTTCATTAATTGTAGCTGTACAGATTATATTTCCTGAGTTGAAACTGTGGTTGGATTGCTTCTTTTTCCTCTCCAGATTTCAATCAATGTGTCCTCACCATGGTGTATATGTATTTTTGGTTCATTTCGTCATGCTTTTTATTCTTTTCTTGCTTAGTTCAATCCATCCGGCTACACGTGTATTTCAAGCGTTACGTATTTTCGTGAATGATGAATTAAACGAGTTATGCGTTGGTTTACAGTTGTCTGAATCTTTGCTAAAGCCTGGTGGACATTTAGCTGTTCTATCTTTTCATTCCTTAGAAGATCGTTTAGTTAAATACTTGTTCAAATGCGATGGTAAACATTCAACGCTATCAAAATATTTACCATATCAAAGTCTAAAATCTGAAATAAATAGTAAAGAACTTCGATACGAAGATGATTTGTATTTAGGTCGAAGTGAATCATCCTCTTCATTGAAAAATAAATTGAAATGGAGTTCTGTAAGTTGAGTTTTTGTTTATCATATATTGATTGCAGATTTTCTGACGTTAAATCGTGAAACCGTAGGTCATTAGTCTAAGGAAATGACTTCCAACTGAAATAAATCATGGCCTGGAACCCCGTTCCACCTACCGAGGTTTGAGCTGTCAACCAGGTATTATCACTATCCCTCACATGAAATAAATGTGGTTCATTGTCTACTGCACGAATATGCTCAAGGTTGCTCAGTGGAGCTCGGTTTTTCGGTTCGATAACGTCAACTTTTGAGAGTCAATAGACAAAACTTCCAGTTAATCGACTGTGAACATTGAACACCAAACAACATACATCCTCACAGATAGCTCCTGGCCAATGCTCCCTGGACAACCAAACTGGTGGTTACCATCCAACTGTGGATTCATATGATTATTCAGATTATTAAGTTTATCCAAACGGTAGTATTGCTAACACATGGAATCGCAATGATCAGTATCATGGTTAGCCGTAGAATGCTAGGTAACAATGCCAAGTAAGATGATAAGATTGTGGACTTGAAAAGGCTGAAACATCCTTAACTGCCATTTACCTCGATAAGCAATGGAAACGGAAGCAAGATGAAGTGCGAGTAAAGCTAAGAGTAATTAAACCAAGAAACCGATTGATAAGTTATCATACACAAGCTGTCTAGGTAGGGCCTTTGGGATATTGGGAATCAATTGCTGAAGACTATTAGTTGGTTGGAGGTGATCGGCAGGAATTCCTAGGACTAGATTTTGTGCTTATCGGAGAGACGTATTTGAAACTTCGATAGAACTCGGCCCACCTGGTATTCGAACCTGTATCAGCCAGAGAGCTGTAGTCGGACAAGTTAACATTAAGCTAATCGGGTTGCGATTGATCTCCTGTAGCACTGAATTGTGTACATTGCTTCGTCACTGGAGGGTAACCAACTTCAACTTATCTAGTTCTAGGTGCTGATCGAATTCTATCGATCATATTTTGCAGTGGAGCCACTATCACTATGCTATGGCATATATGTAACTTTATTCAGTTTGAACCCATTAAACTCATAAGTTAACGGAAAATATAATGTATAAATGGTACAAGGTAATTTTTTCCGCATGATAAATGAAATCTATCAAAGGTGAGCTACTTGTATCATTAGATATTCATGCTTACCGGTGTTTTACCTTGTCACAAACATTGTAATTGTATAGAATTCCGCTTGTAACAATGCATATATAGATTGCTTTGTGTAAAGTATTCTTTCCAAGATGTTGAATAACTGTAAGTCTAAAGACGGTGAGCTAGAGAACACATGAAGTTTCTTTACATTTGCCACTTCCTATTCTAATTATGAGTCAGCGTATAGATAGCAGTTTTCCAGCTCTCTGTGGAGGTTAAGTATCTTAGTAGGGTCTACAGTTCTCATAAAACTAAGAAAAACAATGTAAGCCAAGGATATTCTTTTCGATAAGTTCTCAACAGGTTATTGTTGTGACCGAGTGGTGGGGTTGCACGCGTGGGTATAATGAATACTCGGACTCAATAGACACCTCAAACGAATACATTTACGACTGACCTCCCTCAGTACCTTCTGCTTCACTGAGCCGCGGAAAAATCAGAGGACAAAGACGGCCTGTGACTGAAGAACAGCGACAACAACAACTTTTATTAGACAAATACGTGACATATATGAAGTTACAAAACTCTCAGAAAGTGAAGCCACAAATGGAACAGTCAGATTTCTTGCATGAGGTCGAATTCTTCCAATCTGGTCCTCATGTCAGCGCATGCATAAATCATGACCTGAACATGGTCTGATCACGACTTAAAAACCCCCTTATTGGCTGCTTTTTGTCGCTACGTATCGGTTATGTACTTATAAAATGCAATTATGTAGCGCTACCTTGACGTGGTGGTCGGGCTTGCATATCACAATGACCCAACGAGCTATGCTGGTGGAACGCTTGTTCCCTCGAGGTCCTACCATACCAGAAAGGTCTGTTGGGTAGTGGTTAGACGAAAAGCAGTTACCGTTATAGTGTAAATTGCTACACTATGATGGGGGTCTGAGGGCGAAGTCGTACTGCTGCTAGCTGGATGGGGTGTGACAGCAGTAAGGTGTTTCCCTTGGATGACCAGCAGTGCCAAGCTGATGCTGCCTTCTCAGTGGAAGGGGGGGTTAGAAAAGGTCGGCCCCAAAAATAACACACTCCACCACGCCCCACGGTCTGCCGGGCCGGCGGTGTTGGTTCACTTGTCGTTTCCTTTCGCTCATCCGGCCCCAAAAATACAAAAATTCAAAATAATCATACTCAAAAGGCTGGGTGTGACAGGCCTCAAGCAGATGTCCGATGGGCTCTGCGGTCACACAAATCTCTTTCAGGTACCTTAAGAAGAAATAGCCTTCCACGGTGTGGGCAGCCGGGAAGTGTCAACCGCCCTCACAACTCTGTCAGCACCCAAGTTTCTTCTGACTGCTATCCTCCTCCTCCATCATTACCTTCTAATCTTCCTTCACGTCTCTTAATTAATGATGCTGCATCATCTTCAATTTCTCCTACCTCTGCAGCCTTCGACAACGATCTGAGTCCACAGAACAGTCCCTGGTCTCCTTAAACCACGCTCCAAATTACATATTGGAGCCTTCAATGTCCGCACCCTCCGTCAAATTGGCCAACAGGCTTCGTTGGCAAAGACTCTAGCAACTCGGGCATGGATGTGTGCTGTGTTTGTGAGACACGCATACAGGACCCAAGTGTGGTTATTCACCTGACCTCTCCTGACCAATCTGGTGAATCTGCAAAATTCACCCTTCGAGTTTCTGGAGATTCGATAGCTAGCTCTCGTGGTCTTGCAGGTGTAGGTATAGCATTAAGCACCAGGGCAGAAAACTCACTACTAGACTGGATCCCAGTTGATAGTCGCCTCTGCGCTATGAGGCTGAACGGCACAGTGAGAACTAAAAGGAATAGTGAGACTCGCCGTTGTCTCTTTGTAATCTCTGCTTACGCACCCACTGACTGTAGTTCGGATGAAGTGAAGGACGAGTTCTACCATAAACTGTCTAACCTCCTCTCGAAAGCCAAACGTTCGGACGTAGTGGTTGTTGCAGGTGACCTCAACGCACAGGTGGGTAGACTGAGTGAGGCAGAAAGGCACTTAGGTGGCACTTTCGGAATCCCAGCTGAACGTACAGATAACGGTGATCGCCTATTACAACTATGCTCAGATAACCGCCTATTTTTAGCCAGCACAAATTTCAGACATAAAGAAAGGCACTGTCTGACCTGGCGTCCACCGAGCTCGACTCAGCGATGGACACAGATAGACCACATTGCTATTAGTCATCGCTGGAGAGGATCGGTGGAAGACTGCCGCTCCTTCTGGAGTACGTGTTTGGACAGCGATCATGCGTTGGTCCGAGCACGTATATGCCTGCGTCTCAATGGACGTAGAAAAAATTTGGCAACAAAACCACTACGAGTTCTGCTGGACAACGAAAACACCAAAGCCGTGTTCAGTGAGAAGTTGGCTAGGCAGTTATCGGAACAAAAGACTGTCACTCATCCAGAAGAAGCTTGGTGCCATCTTCAGTCTACTGTAAAAGCAGCACTGGAGACTGTAGCCGACTCCAAGATAATGGCTAAAAAGAGCCAGTGGATATCAGCAGCTTCTTCCAAACTAATGGATGCACGTGAATGCATCCCTGCAGGCTCTGAGTACAATGAAGAGCGAGCGCAACTTAAAAATAACTGACGAAAAGTCTGCGCAACGATCGTGAACAGTGGTGGGCAGCAAAGGCTAAAGAGATGGAAAAGGCAGCGGCGATCGGTAACAGTAGACAGTTATTTAGACTTATTAAGGAGACTGGGGGGAAATGGTCAACAACAGTTAGTGAGGTTATAGCGGAGAAGGACGGATCGGCGATTCACTCGCAGGGAAGGCGACTGGGACGATGGGCAGAACACTTTGAGGAACAGTTTAACTGGCCTCCAGCCACCATTGCGCTGCCCGCTATCCAGTCGGACCCTGAATGGGACATAGAGACAGGTCCCCCAACACTAGAAGAAGTTGAGAAAGCGGTAGGTAGCCTGAAACGGGGAAGGGCAGCAGGACCAGACGGACTACCTGCTGAGGTATACAAGAATGGTGGTAGAGTTCTCTTAGTCAGGCTAACGGAAGTGTTAGCCAGTATATGGGAATCAAATACGATCCCCTCCGACTGGTCTAAGTCACTGATCATCCCAGTCTTCAAGAAAGGCGAGAAGTCCTCTTGTGATAACCACAGAGGAATCAGCCTGACAAACATAGTGTCTAAGATCCTAAGTTCTATAATTCTCCGACGCCTGAGTGGAGCTCGGGAACAGCAAGCCCGAGAAAACCAGGCAGGCTTTAGACCTGGCCGTGGATGTATCGACCAAATATTCACACTGCGCCAGGTCCTGGAACATAGGCATGCTTACAGACGCCCGACAATAGCTGTATTTCTCGACCTGAAGGCGGCATTTGACTCCGTTGATCGAGAAGTCTTATGGCAGTGTCTGTCACTGAAAGGCGTGCCTAGTAAGTACATCACCTTATTGAAAGCTCTCTACTCGAACACTTGTGGGCATGTTAGAGCCTATGGTGAGTTGTCCAGGGAGCTATACTCATCAAGTGGTGTCCGTCAAGGATGCCCACTATCCCCATTCTTATTTAATTTTATCATAGATATTCTTATGGAGGTTTCCCTCTCGTCACCTAATTACAAAGACGTTGACCGGATCACAGGTGAATTTTCCTTAGATCTAGAATATGCAGATGACATAGTCCTGTTAGGTGAAGACGCTGACAAGATGCAGAGTCTTCTGAACACTTTGAGTGGGAATTTGAGAATGTTTGGGATGCGATTTTCACCACCCAAATGCAAATTTTTGCTCCAGGACTGGTCTTCAGCGGTACCGCGGTTAACAATAGAGAGTGAAGTGGTTGAGTGTGTTGACCACTTCACTTACCTGGGAAGTAGGATCAACTCCGGTGGGTTAGTTGCCGATGAGATTTCTGCACGGATACAAAAGGCTCGATTGGCTTTTGCCAATTTGCGCCACCTATGGCGCCGCCGTGATATTCGTTTGTCTATTAAGGGTCGCGTGTACTGCACAGCAGTCCGCTCTGTTCTACTGTATGGCTGTGAAACATGGCCATTGAAAGTGGAAGAGACAAGAAGGTTTCAGGTGTTTGACCACCGTTGCCTTCGTAGTATAGGACGTATTCCGTGGTGTCACCATGTGAGTAATGCAGAAGTTAGGTGTAGAGTTTTAGGGAGAAGAGGTAAGTCAGTCGACGAGGTTGTGAACCTTCATCGACTGAGATGGTTGGGACACGTACTACGTATGCCTAGTCACCGATTGCCTCGTCACACAATGTTGGCTGAGGTGGGTTCAGGCTGGAAAAAGGCCCGAGGTGGCCAGACTAAAACATGGCACCAATGTATGAAGTCTCTGACTGTTGGTTTAAGCCATGTAGGACGATGCAGACTAGGTGGTTGGGGTCCACGGGACAAGAGGAACCAGTGGTTGGAGACCCTAGGTGATATGGCTCAGAACCGAAGTCAGTGGCGCAGATGTATACACACATTATCCTCATCTTAACAACGCTATACCGAATCTCACTATTTTGTCACTCCTCTTTCCTTTCTTCTCATACTTTATATTTCTTTTGACTGCATTCACTTATCTTCATCCTTCACCTCACTACCTTTTTACTTGATGTGCTGATATGAGGTGTGGCAACTCGGACCGTTACGCAGTAATGCCTGGTCCTATGTTGATAATGATGATGATGATGTAGCGCAAAACATGGGAGCCCTAGACAGTCGTTTCACGCTAATGTGGGACACCTCAGCAACACGCACCTACGACCTCCAAGGTGCGTAATGAGTACGTTACTATTGAGCCGCTGGCTGGAAATCCAGTTTCCTCATTTTCCTACTTCTATCAGTTCGCTATATGGCTCAACCTACATCCAGTACCGTCGTTGAGTACATGTCCTCACGTCCGACTTGGTTGCCCCACTGTTGACGACTTAGGCCCATCTCATCTCGAAACAATCATGTTCAGGTGTTATTCTTCCCTCGGCCTTCAGTTAACAAAAGGCCACCCTTGTCTTTCTTATTCATTGTCTTTGATTTTACCATCACACTCTTCATGTATATATGTCATCTTAATCATGACAAATTTATAGAGAAATCGATTTCCTTACAATCCCAAACTCTCCGCTTTGCAGATGTGTTCACTTCAAATCTGTTCTGTTTTTATGCTGAACAATTCCATTTTATAACTGTAGAAATTGATAACAATTTGTTCAGAAGAACATTCTTCATTCAGACTGTTTTGATTAACTGCATACGTTTGTAAATTTCTGGGCTACGGTATCCCGACTTACCGGGATTGTGCACAAACTATTTTTTTCATCGAATCAACATATGCATCTGAAGTGATTCATCACTTATTGCAGATAATTAGAAAACGTTACTTACACTGAAAATGAATGAATAAGCAACTGTTTGAGTGTAAAAACGGATTCCGAAATTCATGTGACGAGTTCAACATGATTACGTGTAGTAAAATACACTCAAAATCTCATCCAGTAAATGAAACTGTTTCACTAAGTGATCTAATAAAGCACCATAGAGACAGACAGACAAACAGTTAAATTAAGGTAGAACCTCGCACATGAGTGCATTCGTTCAATTTGCTGTACTTCCCAGTAGCATGCAAGGAACAAGTGCATGGAAAAAGACTGACAACAAAGTAGACAAAAGTATAAAGAGCAATCTAAAAAGTAAGGCTAGTCAATATGTTCTAGTTTTAGGTGTTGAAGAGTGAATACATCTGCGCCATTTTGGCCGCTTTTCAGACATGTCACCAATAGTCCTCAACCATTGATTCCTATCGTCTTGGAGACCCTAAGTGGAGCTGTGACTCAGTGGTTTCGGGAGATGACTGCTGACCACTGGGTCACGGGTTTGAACCTCGCTTCACCTACCGAGGTTTGGGCAGTCAGGTAGTGTCACTAGCACTCACATAATAGGTGTGACTCATTGTCTTCTGCAGGAATGCGCCAAAGTAGCTGAGTGCATTTCGTTCGGAGACCCCAGCCAGGTAGCCTACACCTTAATGGCTCTTGCCAGCAGTTAGACTTCATGCATTGGTGCCACGTCTTGGTCTGGCAACTCTGAGGCCTCTTCCAATCTAATCCAACTTCTCCGTGGAGGTACGCGGCGGTTTGACATGCGCAGTAAATCTCCAAGCCATCTTAGTCGATGAGGGTTCCTAACCTCGTTGACTGACTTGCCTAGTACCCTCCAGGTAACCTCGACATTCCCAACATGGAGATCCCACTGTACACGAGCAGCATTATGCTACTCTAGTACAGAGCCCGAGTCCTACTTTTGGAGCAAAAGAACTGTTACAGGAGTAAACAAAATCAGGCGTGGTACGATAATGTGCAAGAAACGACAGTCTCAACTCAGCAGCTACCAAGAATCCATTCTAAAACTAAATCATGTATCACTGAAACCTAGAGATTCCACCATTCAAATCTCTAAATACATGAATCGCACAAATAGATATTCGAAGCGTGAGTAAAATAAAAATCATTCATTAATATTAATGATGGATAGTGGCTAGCAGTGAAATCCAAGACGCGCGTTTCGTCCTATTTGAGACTGGTGACCTGGATAGTACCTGCTTCTCAGTAGGTGGTGTTGTTCCCACTAAGACTCGAACTCAGGACCAATCGCTTCAAACTTCAGAGCGTTATCCACCACCCGTCAATAATATCCAGATTGAAAATACTGGCAATATCGAGGCATCTGCCACAAGAGCCTATATGACAGTATTGACCGATCAGTTCGGTCCAATCGGTGATGGAGATGCACAACCGATAACATCGAAAATCTACTGACGCTCATAGTCTATGTAACTGTCGCTTGATCTCAATTTATAATGATACTGAATGGAAAATTCTCAACTTTCGCACATTCCAAGGTATTGTTTTCCCACCCTTCGGCCATGAGTAATAATTCATCCTTCAACCACGCCATTCTTATGCTTAAACTAATTAGTTAATATCAATATTCTTCTCATAAAAGGTCTAAATCCATGTATTTGTTGTGAATCATTTTCGTCTTCATCGTGATTTTGTTCTTTCCCTTTCTATCGTATACTTTCATCAGTGTTGATGCTGCTTGCGATTGTAGCATAATATAGCGTTAACCTGTTTAACAGCACAATAATTTAGAATTTAATCTAAACATAGCGTGGGGAGTTGTGTCAGCCCAAATGGGCTGGGTGCTAACGAAATCCCAGCTCGAATACAGAAGACCTATTTGGAATTTGACAACTTACGTCATCTGTAGAGGTGACTGGCGAGATATCCGACTATCAATCAAAGGACGAGTATACTGCGCTGCAGTCCGCTCTGTCCTTTTATACAGCTGAGACGTGGCCTTTGAAAAAAGAAGAAACGAAGCTGTTGCAGGGTTTTGATCACAGGGGTCTTCGTAGCATTGCTGGCGTTTGGTGGAATCACCATGCAAGCACTGTTGAGGTTAAGCGAAAGGTACTAGGCAAGTCGATTAATGAGGTTGTGCACTTTCATCGGTTGGGGTGGCTTGGATATGTGTTACGCATGCTTGGTCACCGCCTACCTCCAGTTGGCATGCTAGTGGAAGCCGGATAAAGCTTGAAGAGGGTTCAGGGTGGCCAGGCAAAGACGAGCACCAGTTGATAAAATCCCTAACTGTTGGTATGAGCCGTTTTGCGAGATGAAGTTCCTGAGACGATAGGAATCAGTTGTTGAGGCCTGTTGGTGATATGACTGAAAACCTACCACAGTGGCGCAGATGTATTTTTTTGACGTCTTCTATATCTTGAAAATTTCCGATAATCTTTGTCTTCAAAACTTTTATTCTTTCACACAACTTTGCCTACTTTGATATCACTCTTTTTCTGTCAACTTGCTCCCTGTATACTACTGTAAGGTGTGGCAAGCTGAGCCGTCTACGCACTTGTGTGTGAGGTTCTACGTTGATTCTGTCTATCTGCTTTTCCTAGTTTTAGTAGAGTTCTTAAATGGAGTCCAATTTACTTGAGAATAGGAATATGGTAATTAATGCTTCTGAAGTTACTTCGCTATTATTGCTATTTACAGAGTAGAATATTTTTTTTTTTAATCAAAGATGTACTGAAACTCTCTCTGAAGAAGTGGAACAACACGGTAATAATCCCATATCATAAGATCTCGGTAGAAATAAGGATTCTCAACGAACACGACATTAGAGTCCATTTCTGCGCAACAAATACTCTACTTTCCAAGATGTAGTACCTAGAGAAAATTAAAAAAAACTGCGTTTATGACAACAAATGTCTAGATTGGCATACATTATATGTGGGGGAGACAGCCGGGCAAGTAAATTCAAAAGTGAAGGAGTATAGACTATGTCTAAAGCAGATTCCGAAAACCCCAGTAGAGGTTAAGGAGCCAGAAAACAAATCGGCGGTTGCTCTACACTCCATAAAAAATGGCTCACAAGATTGACTGATGGAAAAAGGTTCTACAAAAAGGTTTTGGGTCATACCAAGAATGACAGCCGAAGCCCTACACATATGGCAAATCCAGACATTTTGAATAGATGAGATGGAGTACAGTTAGCTACCTCTTGGCAGTTACTAATTCGTAAGTACTTACTCCAACACCAATCTCAACTTTACTATTTCAGTATCAGCAACAATTGATTGATTTGGTTCATTATTATTATCGACACTTCCTTCATAACTACCATTCATTTCCACTCTATTCTAACATTTCAATAAAGAAATTTATCAATACTATTCATACCTATATACCAACCGAACTGACACTCATATGCCCTATTGTACTTATAAAACTACTGAAAGACAACAATGTCATCTATGACCTTTCTATCTCGGATTTACATTGAAGTGGAATATGAAGGACAACACACACGCTAACCATACAAGGGATACAATTTCACATTGAATCGTTAGTAATCATATTTTAGAGAGACCAATGATTACACGAAGAGGACTCGACAAAGAGATTAAGCATGCGTCTTGGGATTCATTTACATATCTTTGATATTCAAGTTTTTGATTATTTCCCTATAGAAGCTCGGACTCAACTTCCTTGCGAAACGGGATTATTTGATTCCAAACAAGCTGTGACTTATAAACTATATTTAATGTCAGTCTTTTATTCAGCGTCCAATATCTTCGAGTTACTATTCGATCGAATCTTGATTATAGTCCATATAAATTTTACGAATTAGTTAGTATTGCAAAATGTTAAAGGTAAAGTATTGATGCATTCAGCTTTTGTTTTCAGTACTTTGGTATTATTTCGTTTCAAGGTCATTGGACCATTAACCCCTTCAACTTCTGAAGTCGAATCCAATCCAAGGAGCCGTTCAGCAAAGTTACGAATAGCAAGAAAAGCATAATTCATGCAGTGAGTGGGAGAGAACAACGAACAAGAAGACAACCTAACTATACAACACGTATTCTTTCTATGGAGATAAATACTGACTGAAATGTGTACAGATTTCGTTAAAGGATTGCAACATTGGAACAAATTTGTTTAAATAATGTATATTAACGAAATGAAGCGAAGTATATTGATTTTAACTATTTACTTTTTGTAGCGCATATTTCTCACTTTGGCTAGTCAGTCTTGTCCAGCATAGATAATTGAATGAGGAGAATCGCAGTCGAAACGTCAGTGTTCTATCGAAATCTAAAATTGAAATCTATTCAACAACCTTGTGCACATTCATGCAGTAGACAATGAGTCACACCCATTGTATAGAAGCTACTGATGCTAACTGGCTGCCCGAAACTCGGTAGATGGAGCGGTGTCCGAACCCATCACCCACTGTTTGAAAGCCAACCCTGCAAACCAGTGACCAACAACTCTACCAGTGGTCCTACAGTTCATAACAAAAAGTTAACCTTGATTGACAGAAAGACTATACTGTCTTGGTTCGTGGAATATGCTATCCGACAATTTAAATGAAACTAAAATACCAGTTACCCCGTAGTGAGTAACCTATCAAAAGATAAATTAGTTACTCCAGAAAACCATAAGAAGATTTCATTGGTATAAATTATTTTATGCAAAGAAAACAACTATTTACAATAATTTCTATGAACAATTATATATATCAGACAAAATAACTTAGTACTCGACAGCGAATGACTTCAAAGTTCTCAATAATTCTTTACCCTTGATAAAATCCTTAAATTTATTTCTTGGGACCCATGCAAAATCTTTAACACCGGAATCGTCATCTAACATTAAATCTTCACCATGCCAATGTCTATCAACATAGACATTGAAAAAATATACCTGAAAGGTAACAAGAAAACATGTACCAAAAACATCATGTGTTTAGATTGATATTCTCAAGTAAAGAGTGTGTAAATGAGTAAGCACTGAGAAGAACCCACTATACGATAGTAGAGACCTCAGTGGTGCTAATCAAATTCTACAGCATTGTTTGATGGAACGCAAGTGAGATGAAAGTTTAACTTGTACTTGGTATGAAACCTTATGAACTGCTACTGAGCCATACGGGTCAGGTTGGTAACCAGGATGGTAGTTTAGCTTACATCGAACACTAAGGGAATTTTAGGCATTAATATAACCAGGTCTTTTGTACTATTGGAAACGTGCGGACGGTTTACACTTTCTGGATACCCACACTGTGGAAGGTTACTTCCTCTTGAGGAACCTCAGACCCACATCACAGCGTAGCGATAATAGTGGTAACTGTTTCTTGTCTAACCACTATCCAACAGACCTTTCTGGTATGATAGGACCTTGAGGGAACAAGCGTTTCACCAGTGTAGCTCCTTGGGTCATTGTGATATACAAGCCGATCCACGATGTAAAGTTACCAGTTATCGGTCGCGACTAGGTCTTGCATTGCAGTTATTTACATACTAGTTTGGTACAACCGGATTGTATACTCCTAACTTTTGTGTACAGATGACAAAAGCATAAAGATGCAGATCATAAGTACTGCACGAAGTTTTGATGGCTAACTACATTTCTAGAGACTTTTCGAAAATATTTTGTCAAAAATGATTGAGAAGTTGCTGCAAACTTCGCATTTATATGAATTGTCCCACACAATGAATGAGTAACCATACTAAAATAGGATGACCAATTTGCAAATGATTTACAAATTGCACGGTCCAGGGTCGACATTTTTCGCAGCTCATTAGTTTTTTCGACTGTAGTGTCAGCAGGGTTTTTGTTGAAAACCACACAGCAGTGAAGATCCAAAGGTGTGATCTGACACAAAGGTGTCATAAACTAGCATAATATACTAGTACTGAACAACTGGAGCAGTTAGAAACCACTCAGGCTGATATGCAGGTTTCACCAACCAGATCAGAGTGATCTAAACACTGGGCGGACGTTTTGTTCGTTTCGGGCCAAGCCAGCTCATCGGTGGTCTAATTAGACAAATGCAGGTCTCAGGGCGAATTGTTCAGATCATATGAATCTGGCTAGCTGACTTGGATGTTTCGGTATATCTTAAATAGGGTGAAAATTCTACAGATTGTGCGGCTTGTTTTGAAGAGCTCGGTTTCAAATAAGTGGAACCGACGTTCAGTGTTTAGATCACTCTGATCTGGCTGGCTGGCGAAATTTACATATCAGACAGAGTGGTTTCTAACTACTCAAGTTATTCAGCAGTATAAACATATAAAAATGCCAGTCAGCCCAGTACTTTACAGCGCTGATCTTTGAAACATCAAGTGTATAGAGATAAAATTATCAGAAAGGGATGGCAAAGGAAATTCCTTCTGACAGTATCACTGCTTGGAAGCTGTACAGCATAAAACAGTTTACTATTGAATACTAGGATAGAGCGGAGTAATTTGCAGTTTGGTTACCAGAGGCACGAGATTACACAAGATGGTGTAAGTAATGAAATAAGGGTAAGAAACTTTAAGAGGAGAAAATTCTTTCAAGATATGAAGCAAGATACTTGAGTATCGTTCTCTTGATACATGCAAAGAATGATGAGAGTGGACTAGTAGCAATTCAATCTGGAAGTTTGTGGGGAAGTATTTATTATTGATTTCGATGTTGGTATTCAACACGGATTGACATCAGTAGGAGAACCTGGGAGCAATGAACATTTGTTTCGTCTTAGTTTAGGACTCCTCAGCAGTGTCCCGCTAGAAATCGAACCTACAGACTCCCCGGTCAGCATGTTATAATTGGGTTGGGATCTTAAGCTCCACATTTTACTACCTTCGTCAATTCGTGGCATACCCCAACTTCCATCCTATGCAGTCGTTGAGTATCTGTCCAAACGTCCGATTTGGTTTGTCCCACTAGTCACGACTTCTGATTTTGTTTGGAGAAGAAAGGCAGTATGAGTGGAAATACTTCTTCTTTACACAGATATACGGCTCCAACTGCTGAATATTCTAATTGAAAATGATGCCAATGACGTAATCACATTTGATATTTTAATAGTAGATCGTTGCATTAAGATAACGTAATTCGAAGACGTAGATTATCTGAAAAATGTGATAGATTTGCACTATGCACTCTGAACAATCCAATCACACATTTACCACTTGTTCAAGACATTTTATATGAAAACTCGAAGTGTCATCTATTGAAGGCTTGACTGACTGGTCACCTCACTCTGTATAAGAGATACGTCGATGATCCAATTGTGATATGTGACAAGCATGAAAAGGCGATATGTTTGTTAGAAAGACTTTACACTATACAAAACAATGTACGCTTAACATGTGAGAAAAAGAGAAAGATAACTATGCTGTCCTCGGATATACTACTGAATTGTGGGAAAAACGGTTCAATAAAAAGGTCGATATACAGGAAACCTACTTGGGTAGGTCAGTATTCAGTATTCCTTAGCTGCTGTCCAACTCAATACAAGCGAGATTTGGTTATGTGCCTATTCGAAAAGATCCAGCGCATCC
Source organism: Heterobilharzia americana (assembly GCA_944470555.2). Classification (NCBI taxonomy): domain Eukaryota; kingdom Metazoa; phylum Platyhelminthes; class Trematoda; order Strigeidida; family Schistosomatidae; genus Heterobilharzia; species Heterobilharzia americana. The sequence continues at coordinate 1,377,100 of OX104130.1, forward strand.
GTACAGCAGACTCAATTGATGATGACATCAAAATACTAAGTGAAACATTAGTGGAAAATGAATATTCATTGAACTTCATATGCTGGTGCTAAAACCAGCCAGCGTTGAAACTCCCTCTATATTCTATTCCAGAGAACTGAGTTTATATCGCTCTACTGCACAGAAGGGAATATAACAGCGTCATTTAAAAACAAAGAGTAAGGTCTGCCATTGGCAAAACACACTATACAACCAGGCTTATTGTAGTTAAGATGACTGAACATATGTTGTAATATAGAACTCAACACTAAATAAGTGATTGCATCACATCTCACTGCATTTATCAATTTACATATGTGTGTGGACACATACACAGGGAGAAATAATTGAGATATGTACTTCAGGCTGGAGGAGCATGTACCGAAATGGCTACAAAAGCAGATGGACTCACAAACAACAATGAGTGCAGACAACCATCATCGGCCATTGCAAAACACATTGATAAAGGTCCCAGGATTGATATTAAAACAGCCTTTCTAATTTGGTATAGGAACTGTTAGGGGGCACATACTTAGGTTTTTTGGAGCGCTAGCCATACACAAATTTAAGTTCCCGTTGTGCTTCCGAAAAGTCCGTCCTTATGCTAAACCAACTCTGGTAATGCTTATCACATCCTATTACCGAGGTTGTCTTTAAATGTCATCATTCTCCCTTCATTACCTTTCTCACTATTAAATTCCTTCATGTGATATTTGTCCTTCTGCCACTTTTAGTTTTCATACAAAATGCCTTGATAAGTGGTAAGTGTGTGATCAGACTGGTCGAAATGTATAGCGCAAATACATCACATTTTTCAGACAATTTACGTATTCTACTTACATTATCCAAATTCATAATGTTTCAAAATATTGAAGACCTCTGCATGTTCGTAATAGGTATAAATACACGTATAACTTTCGAAAATGAAAGCTTTCTACACTGATTTACCACTTTACTTTATAAAATTAGAAGGAATGATAATGGAACGCATCACACGAATTTGTATGCATCAAAGATGGTCAGTTTTAGCTAACGACATATCAAGGATACAAACATTTAACACAAATGTGAAATTAATTTTTTAGTGGACAGGGTTCAAGGTGGATCAAACTTCTTTTTCCTTGGAGGTAGCTGATGAATATTCTCCGGTTAGCCACAATGACGGACAAAAAATAATTTTATACAGGTGAATAAAGATTTGGGATAGAAAACTGAGTAGTAGGTAGTCACGCATTACACACCGACGAACTAATGATTACTCCCATACACTACTTCACTGTTATCCATTCAACCACTCACTGGTTCGAGTTCGTCACTGCTCTATTTGATCAATTGGAAAGCAATCAATTTCATATTGTCTAGTCCTGAATACTGGGAGAATTCTATCGATGTTTCGCAGTGTGGCCAACAAGTCAGGAGGCTCACTATCACAGCACATTATGATAGTTGTAGGTTGGTTGAACGCAATGGGCAACAAGCCCTGCTCAACCTAGGTTTCATACTTGCTGGTATTCGTCAGCAAAGCGTACCCGCAACCTCAAGGGAAGTGATATCTCCTCTGAGATTCGAACCCGCGTCACCTAGTGGCAGCTTAGCTGACGACAACACTGGGTACGCTTTGCTAACGAATGCCAACAAGCAGGATACCTAGGTCGAGCAGGGCTTTCTGCCGGTTAACTATAACCAACTGAGATGTTTAGAAGTGATTGCAAGCCTAAGTATTGCGGATTCGTAATAATTTCGTAGTTGGAAAGTATTATTTAACTGCTGCATCAACCTAATTTAGAAGCAAAAAGGCACAACCAAACCCATCAACTTCAGATATATACTTACTTGTGTAGCAGTGTCTTCTTTGCTCTCATCTTGAGATAACCAAACAGCAACTGGAGCATCGCCAAATATACACCATTTAGCTTTTGATGGTAATAAACTAACTGCTATAGAATCTGCAGTCTGAAAGATTTCGAAGATATCATTACAAAAAAGGAGAAGCTTGCAAGATAATAAAATTACTAAGTATTTAGATCCCTTGATAGATCTGGACGAAGCTGAAAGGATGACATTTTCAGAATAATACAAAGACGGCATCATATTGTTTCACGAATACACTTCAGCAGCTGCATACGGTTTACAAGTACAACAGTTACTAGGACATAAGATACTTCAAAATTAGGAAATCATTTAATTCAAGTTGTACAACAAAATCATTGGTAAGAAGTGTGAGAAAGGATAAAATACTAATAATAAATGAATCAATAAAGATTTATGTAGTGAAAATAAAACAGGGTCAAATCATATTCACCAAGGGACTAGCCACACTCTCCTTCTGTATACAAAGGTCAGGTTGAAAGCACTTTATTGCAATCGCTTCGGCAAAACATAGTAATTCAGACATTCTCTGTACGTTTATTATTCTAAAAGAACTTGAGGTTTCAACCTGATATCCTTTGTCTACGAGGTATTTAGCACTTTCACTGTTTAGAACTTGACTTCGAAGCAGAGATTCTTGGGGAACTGAATGGACGCCATTCTCTCAGTCCTTGCAATGTATTTTCTACTGCAAGTACATGTGAATTCATAAATACAGTTGGTGACATGAGAAGGGTATTTATCCAATTTTGACTAGTTTAGTGAGCATTTGAAATTGTTTACTGGTACAAGTCTAGCTGCAGGAAAACCCCTTCTCAATGCTCCTTTGATTATTGTGTCTATTCGTCTGGACACTGCATCCCCCTTGAATGTAAGGGGTATAAAAACCCTCTTCTTATCCATAGTTGAGTGTTTATTTCTCTCGATCTGTTCTTTCCTATACTTCATAATAAACCTTTTAGGATATCCATTCTCTTGGAGACACTTCTAAACAAAGTTTGATTCTTCCTCTAACTTATTCGCAAAATATAATTTGCTAGCTCTTTTCAAGTGTTTTAAATAGCCTACTCTGAGCATATCCCCAAGAATATCTGCTTCGAAGTCAAGTTCTAAACAGTGAAAGTGCTAAATACCTCGTAGACAAAGGATATCAGGTTGAAACCTCAAGTTCTTTTAGAATAATAAACGTACAGAGAATGTCTGAATTACTATGTTTTGCCGAAGCGATTGCAATAAAGTGCTTTCAACCTGACCTTTGTATACAGAAGGAGAGTGTGGCTAGTCCCTTGGTGAATATGATTTGACCCTGTTTTATTTTCACTACATAAATCTTTATTGATTCATTTATTATTAGTATTTTATCCTTTCTCACACTTCTTACCAATGATTTTGTTGTACAACTTGAATTAAATGATTTCCTAATTTTGAAGTATCTTATGTCCTAGTAACTGTTGTACTTGTAAACCGTATGCAGCTGCTGAAGTGTATTCGTGAAACAAAATGATGCCGTCTTTGTATTATTCTGCAAACTTCGTCCCTTTTGCTTTGTCCAAATCACAAGATTAGTTTACTAAATGTTTTGATCAGAAATAACATGCAAGAACAACGTATATTTGGTAGTAATTAATAAGAATTGTTAAAAACCAGTAGAACTTTAGTATGTTGAAATCTGAATGAACCTTGTATAACACTGATGTACACAAGACAGTTGATGTATGGCTCAATCTTACAAAAAGAAAAAGTAAGAATACGAAGGACATGGAAGATATTTGACTTTCAAACCGAGATCAGCGATGAAAACACATTTTGCCACTGGAATAAACTTTACATCCCACTAAGCCCTCATCAAGAATGTCATGTGTTACCACGACACTCAGTTGGAGGTACTCAATGGTTTCAGGTAGGTGTAAGTAAGTTAGTCTGTACCTCACCCGTTGAGTTTGTGTAATATGAAGGTAGTATCATCTCTTTGCCATACAATGGATGCAATTCATAATCCATTAAATAAATCGATAAGCAATTCTTAGATTAATGATGGGTAGTGGCTGGCAGTGAAATCCAGGATGCGCATTTCACCCTATTTGGGACTCGTCAGTCAGATGTACCTACCTTCCAGTGATTGATTTTTTTTCCACTAACACTTGAACCTCCAACCGACCGCTTTAACTGCCGCAGCGTTATCCCCTGAGCCATGATAGCCAATCCTTGTACGACAGGTACATAGTATGGTTTGTAAATTTCTGCCGTTGGTTGCATCGAAAAGACTGATACTTGGATTACTTTTTCCAGCTATATATAAATGTACCTATTAACACTGCAAGGCCTTCAGTTTGAAAATAATGGGAGTATCACTCTAGGATTTGATTAAATCAGCGGAGCTTGTTTTTGCTAATCGGTATAGTAAGTCAAGGTAGTTTTTATTACGCACTCAACGGAAAAGAATCAAATTGATAACTAGATAATGTTGTTTGCCATGTATACTACTTAGTTCATCTTAAGAAAGCGCTTTCATTAATGGAAAACCTTTATTTGAACAATCAACAAAAACGGGAACACTTGAAACCAAAACTGGTTGTTGACATTTGTGTATGGCACTCCCTGAATTTCATTAGTAGATAAAATTATTAGTTTCGTCCCGCTTTATACTAGCCATTTTCAAGGTATTTCTTTTTCTCTCCAATGTGTTTAGATACTACTACTAGTTTCACAGACACCAATACAATAATAAGAATTGTATTTTCAGTTAATTATTTCTTCACTGCCTTAATTATCTGCTCCTTTTGAAACGGTTCTTTTCTGTGAAGAACAACACATGTTCAGTGAGAGCTTTTTACTGCCCTACAAAGATGAAAATGATTGTCGGATGTTGGGTATATATTAAGAACGTTGTGACAGACTAAAAATAATAGTAGCAAATCAGGAAATAGCTTTGACAAGAAGGTGAGAGGGGACAAACCAAACTACAAACCATGGGAAATTGATATATTCACAAAATAAACCTAGTCAAGTGTGGTACCCTTGGAAGGGTCTCAGTTGAAATTATCACATATCATTTTTCAATTTCAACTAATCGGTGGTCTCATGAACTTGTTTATTTCCAAATAAACTTTTCAGTGTGAACATGTAAGCCATAATTGATTTGATTTTTATAACGAAAATCATTGAAACAATTTGTAACCAAAGTCTATTTATTCCTTCGACTGAAATAGGCATTTTTACAACATCAAAATGAACTCAGCAACCTTGTACACATTTTTGGGGTAGGTAGTGAGGCAAACATATTGTGTAAGGACTAATAATAGTACTACTTGGCTGCCCAGAGTTTAATAAGTGGAACGAGGTTCAAACCCGTGACCCATTGGTTGAAAGTCAACTCCCTAAATGAATGGGCCACAGCTTCACTTTTTTATTATTCATCAACATTTATTGAACACAATAATTGTACTTACTTGTCGTAAACTTTTTGCATTGCATACTGGTGCACTTGGAAGACTCCATACATTGGGGGCGTCTTTCGATGACTGAACTAACAGAAATAAAGGTTTATCCAACACACGCCAAGCAGATTTCAAATTCCCACTTTTGTCATTTTCTAAGGAAGATCCAATAAAAAGGGAAGATTCATAGGATTTTACAACTAGATAGTAAGATATCAACTTATAACAATATCACAGAACGTATTGCATCATACTGTAACCATGTAATAAGCTTTTGTTACCACAGTCTATATAGTACAACTTTACTTGCACTTGATGGGATATCAGACACACATACATACTAAAAGCTTCCACCAGTTATATATAGTATACCAGCATCTATTCTGATACTTAAAATATCTCTTGTAGCAGAAACCGACTACCTTCCAAGTAGTTTTATCATCCTACTGTGTTGTAGACATATAAATATCCAAACCACAGTAGTTACGAATGTCCAGGATAAAAATGAGCACTGAGTCTGACTTAATAAATAAGAGAAGAGACATTTGAATATAATCTCAGTATACTGAAAAAATAAAAAGAATTTCGTTTTGGTAAAAATCCGAATATTCAGCTGAAGCTGTGGCTTACACATACAGAGGAAATCAACATAATATCAAGCATTACAGTACAATGGGTTGAGTTGTCACACTTTATATCAGCATATTGGGCGAGAAAGCACTAAGATAAAAGATAAGTAAGCGAAGGAAGCAATCAAAAGTGGTAGAAAGTGGTAAAAATAGAGGAAGGAAAAAACTGAATTCTGTATGACGATTAACCTGCGGATAGGATGCGGAGACGTCTACACCACTACTATCATTTGTGAGCTATATGATCTAATTTTCATGTTCTACAGTAATACAGTAAAACAGAGCGAACTGCAGCCCAGTACACTCAACCCCTAATGGGTAATTGAATATCATGATGGAGTCATAAATGACGCATATTGGTGAGATCCACACAACCCCCTTCGTATCCACGTAGACATTTCATCAGTCACTGACCCACCAGGGCTGGTCTGACTTTCAAGGTAAGTGAATTGGTCAACTCGCTCAACCATTTCACTCCCTATTGTTAAACAAGGTGTCACCAATGACCGATATCCTGTGGCAACATTTTGCATTTAGGTAGCAGGGAACGGATCCCAACATTCTCAAATTGCCATACAAGGCGTCCAGAAGACTGCACCTTGTCCGGGTTTTCACGTAACAGCACTGTATCATCTGCGTACTTTTAAATCTACCGAGGATACTCCCATGATAAGACCAATGTTTAGTTGAATTTATGAAGTTAAATGATGAAGGGGAAACCTTCATAAGTACTTCGATAACAAGTTGAATAAGGATGGAGTAGTGATCTTTGACAGACAACACTGATGTCCATAACTTACCCAATAACTCACCATAGGTTCCAACAGGTTCACGAGTGTTTAGGCACAGAGACTTCAACAAAGTGATGCACTTACTAGTTACCCTCTTCAATGAGAAGCATTGGCATAAGAGATACCAATCGATAGAATGGGATACTGCCTTACGTCAAGAAGTGCAACTAATGTCAGACAGCCGTAATTATGTCTGGATTTCATAACCTGGTAAATGGTGAGTATCTCGTCGACACGTTCACGGTCAGGTTTGAAACTTACCTAGTTTTCTCGGATATGGAGTTCCCGAACTCCACTAAGACGTCTGAGAACTCAGAATCCTAAACACTATGTTCTGTGACTGATATAAAAAAACTTCTCAACTACCTTGAAGACTAGGATAGTCAGTGATCGATAACAGTCAGAGGAGATTCATATTTGACTCTCATACACTGGTTAACACTTCGGTTGATCAAACCAATAATCCTCGACCAACACTTCCAATACAAGGCCACTTGGACTTGTTGTCCTTCGTCGTCTCAGATTTACGGTCTTTCTAACTTCAGTAAACGTTGGAGGTTCTATCTCAACGTTCCATTCAGGACCCGACTGGATAGCAGGTAACGAAATAGTATATGGAGACCAGCTGAACTGTTCCTCAAAGTGTTCCGCACATCGTCCCATCGACTCACCTGGGAGTAAATTATAGATTCATCCTTCTACGCCATGGTTTCACTATCCGCTGACCTTTTCGTCTCAGTTTCCTTGATAAGTCTCAATAACTATCTACTATTACCTATCGCCGCTGTCTTTTCCATTTCTTTAGCCTTCGCTGCCCATCACTCTTCGCGGGCATTGGGTAAACTTTTTTCAGTTTACATTAAAATGGCATTCTCTCCTTATCGTGCTCGGAGCCTGTAGGATGCGTTCGCTGGCATCCATTAATTTAGAAGCTGTTGAGGTCAACTGGCTTTTTTAGCCACTCTCTGAAGGTTGGCTACGCTCTTCAAGGCTGTTTTTACAGTAGAATGGAGATGGAGCTAGGCTTCTTCTGGTTGAGTGATATTGTTCTGTTCCAATAACTGTCAAGCCAGTTTTTCACTTAAAGTAGCCTTAGTGTCCTCATTGGTGAACTGCGCTAGGAACTATCTAGTTGCTATAGTTTTTTTTAAATCTCCATTTGGGCGCAGACATGTGTGCTCAAACCAACGCATGGGTACTGTACAAACGCGTGCTCCAGAAGTAGCAACAGTTTTCCACAAACCCTTTTCGGCGATAACTGCAATATGGTCTATTTGTGTGTATTGTTGAGTCGAGGTCGTTGGACGCTACGTCAAATGATATCGCTCTTTTTTCTTGAAGTTCGTGTTGACCAAAAATAGATGGTTGTCGCGATCGCCATTATCTGTTCATTTGTCTGGGATTCAGAAAGTGCCACATAGTCCCTTTGTCCGATAGCCTAACTACTTGTGCACTAAAATCATTTGCTACAACGATTGTGTCTGAACGCTTGGTTTTCAGTAAGAGGGCAGACAGAACTCATCCTTCACTTCATCCAAACCATAGTTACTGTAGGTATGAGCAAAGATTACAAAGAGACAACACCGAGTTCCACTATTCTTCTTACTTCACACTGTGCTATTCAGTCGGGAAGCGCACGGTTCTGTCAACTAGGATTTAGCCACACAGTGCATTTTTGCTTTGGCAATTAGTGTAATATTCACACCTACCACACCACGAAAACTAGCCATCGAATGGGCAGAAACTCGAAGGGTGGATTTTACGGATTCACCATATTGATGGGGTGGAGTTAGGTAAGTAACTGCATTTGGGTTTTGTATGTGCGTCTCGCAAACACAACACACATGAACTCAGATGCCAGAGTTTTGGCTTGCGAAGCTTGTTGGTAGATTTGACGGAGCGTGTGGCTACTAAGAGCACCAATTAGTTGTTTGGAGAGCGGCTTCAAGAGACCAGTGATGCTGCTCCGTGAACTCATATTGTTATCAAGAGCTGCAGAGTTGGAACAAATTAAAAAGGATGTAGGAATGTTGACTTAGAGATGTAAGGGAAAATTAGAAGTTAAGGATGTGAAAGGTGATCTGAGGAAACGTGAGTTCTGATAGTTGTGAGGGTATTTGACACATCGTGGAAGACTTTTCTGGAAAAGCTTGAAGAGGAGGGTTTGTGCGTGATGGCAGAGACCAAGAGGTATGTGCTTGAGGCTGTTCACACACTGCTTTGGTCGAAGTTTGGTAATTTAGTTGTCTTTTTTTGAATTCGACTATAAACCTGTATCAATGGGCCCGGTATGCTGCCGGTAGAAAGCAGTGTGCTATTTTTAGCGCTGATCTTTTCGAATCTCCCCCCCCCCTTTCCTCGATAGGTAAGGCAAAATCAGCGTGGCACTGGTGGTTCTCTGCGGGAAACACATTATTTCTGTCACAACCCCGTCTAGTTAATAGTACGAGTTCTCCCTTGAAATCCCATAATAGCGTAGTATAATACACTAAAACGGTAACTGCCTTTTGTCTTACCACTATTCAACTAACCTTTCCTGTATGGTAGAACTTTGAGGGAGTACATTTTTTACCAGCATAGCTAGTCCGGTCACTGTCATGTGTGAGCCCGACCTCCACATCAACGTAGCAGCTATCGAAACATTCAGAAAAATTTTGTTTCAATTTCTTAAACACGCTAGAATTACAACATAAAAAGCAGTTTAATTCTTCTGCAATAATAAGCATTACCTGGAATACCACGACTTTCACTTATTTAGCAATCATCCTTCATTCACACCCTCTAAACAATTATTCGACTCGACTTTCAAATAATGGGGTATAGGATACAACCAGGTACTTCAAAAGTATCGTTAACTTCCCTACGATAAGTACACCTGTACGTCATTTGTGTCGAATTTTTGTGATTGCGAGTTAAATACTTTGGAACTACTTTGTCCCACAATACCGATATGAAAAGAAGCTTCTAAAAGCAAACACTCCACAAGCGACATTCCTATATGGTTTGTTTATATAAGAATCAATAAACTCACGATATGACTAGGTAGCCCTTTTCATTAATTAATTTTACTGACATTCCGACTTAACTACCTTATGTTTTGCAACATTACTATTTCATTAAATTCAGAAAAAACACTTTTTTGGTGTTAGTATTCCAAAAAGGTCGACAAAAACTATATTCTTCTTACTCAACCAACGGGTTCGAACACCGCTCTACTTGTTGAGGTTTAGGCAGCCAGTTGGCATCATTAGCAACCCCCCCCCTCCACATACACACACACAACAGTTGTGGTTAACTGCTTATTGCACGAGCGTGCACAAGGTTTCTGACTGACTGGAAAAATCAAAGTAGAACCTCCACAAGTGCATCGGCTCATTGCTACACTTTAAAGTAATATACAAAGAATAGGGGAATAGAAAAGGCATGATATCAAAGCACTTAAAAGTGTGAGAGGATAAATAATCTGAAGATGAAGGTTAGTTAAAATATTCAAGATTTAGATGTGAATGTGTGAATACATCTGCACCACTGCAACTGATTTTCAGCTTTGTCACCAACAGTCCTCACCAACTGATTCTTATCGTCTCAAGGACTCCATCTTTCAAGACGGCGCATGCCAGCAGTTAGGAATTTTATCGACTGATGCCACGTCTTCACCTGGCGATCTGGAACCCTCTTCCAACCTAATCCGGCTTCCCCTAGCGTGGCAAGTTGAGGTGGGCGGTGACCAAGCATACGCGATACATACCCAGACCACCTCAGCCGATGAAGGTTCTAAACCTCATTATCGACTTGGCTATCTTGCCAAGTACTTATTCACTTAACCTCAACAATGATCATGTGGTGATTCCACCAAACGCCAGCAATGCTACGAAGACTCCTGTGATCAAAACCCTTTAGTCGCGGCATGTATTCTGCTTTCAACGGCAATGTCTCAGTCGCATAACAGGAGAGAACACACTGCAGTGCAGTATACTCGTCCTTTGATTGATAGTCAGGTATCTCACTAGTCGGCGCCGCAGATGACGCATGTTAATAAACACCAAACGGGCCTTCTGTATCCGAGCTGTTTCCATATTTCCCTGCACAATCTTACTACCAGGCGTTGAAAGTTATGTCGACTTCCCATGTGTAGATGATAAAATGATTATAAAAGCTCTAATGTGAAAAAGGTAGTACCTGTCAGTCTGTCTGCTGGTTTGAACTTTTCAGCTTCCGATTCCCACATCAATTCTGTCTCACGAGCAGTTACTAGTGCTTCTTGTGTACTAACAACAGCACCTTTTGAAAGAGCGTTAGAAAGCTTTTTCACTTCAGCTGCATGTCTTAGTTCATGGGCAGATAAGTGACTTTTCTCGAATTCCAACTTTTCGTATAGATCCGCTACTGTTTTTTCAAATGGCCTCAGTTCAGGCGCAATAACTGCAGGCCGACGTACACATAGTCCACTGAAAATATTCCAATTTTTTATATTTTTTAGTGTGAGCAATGAACCTGACATTTTGTGAAGGGCTGTTATGATGCGATAAATTTGAACCGAAAAACAAAAGGGAAACTAATTATTTTTCCAGGTAGTAGACAAATTATAATGATTAAAAAAGCTGTCTAATCATCAGTGAAACATGTTTCTTCCACAAAAGATTTGTTGCATGTTTTTCACCAGTGCTGACATACTCAGTTGATGATAAAAGAGGATTTTTTTAGCTAGCATTAACTTGTTTTCAAAACAAAAGTGGGATCATAAAACTAGCTGGTAGCAACTATTTTGGCTAGGTAGTTCGGCTTGCATATTGCAATGACTCAAGGAACAATGCTGGTCGAAATAAATGTTCCCTTAGTTCATACCATGCAAAAAATACCTGCTGAATAGTGGCTAGACTAAGAGTAGCTACTGTCATGATGTCAATAAATCACACCACGACTAATACCTAAGGATGACAACGTACTGCAAACGGTACAAAATAACGGTAGCAAACTGTTTTCTTCGGAACACCAGTAGGTAGACCTAGGTGAAGTGAAACAGGTCAGAAGCTGAGTGCTTATCGAGAAAACCTAGTGACGCTTTCTAAATAGATCGAGACAGCGATATACTCAAAAACTGTGCCAATACTACTCCCCCCTCCAAAACAGGTCTAATAAATCGAACAAATGAGACATTATTTCGGTCGTTTATTGGCCTTAGGCCTGAACATTCTTGGGTCACGACAGTTTCTATCCTAGATTGTTATGTTCCGTAGTGGACATTGATGCGCAGCCCGTTACTGAGCTTTTCAAAACTTCCTTGTCTCAGAATCCTCTTTGTAAAGAATAACGCCATAATCATCGTGAATTTTAAGGTGAAAAAACTTCCGACAGTACCTAACTTTCTTCCGATGAGTTTAAATAGTATGGTCATCAAGTTTTTTTAAAAACAGTCTGTGATGAAATGCTCAACCACGCTGAATCTAATAATCTTTTGGCACCATAGTAACATGTTTACTGGGAGGATACTCCTGTTTGGAAACCATCGTGACAGAAGAATGGTAAGCCGTTAAGATAGTTGATAGACTTCAGTAAGGCTTCTGACAAGGTGCCTCATGTCAGCTTACTAGGCAAACTTTCCTTTTTTTGTTTTGCTGGTATATTGCAAGCTAGCTTTAGGGAACTTCTACACGATGTGAGAGAAAAAGTGAGGGTTAGTGAGACTATCCAGATGGAAATCTATGAAGAGTAGGTTCCTCAAGAAACATTCCTGGGACTTCAATTTCTCCTGTTCCACATTAGCGAACTACCGGAAATGCTCAACTATTTGGTGTTTCTGTTGGTCAGAGATATAATAGTCTCAACAGGCATTCGGAGTAAAATAGATACGTGTGTGCTACAAGCAGACTTGAATAAGCTAGTGTCAGTTGATTTGAAGGTTGGTATCTTTTAATGGATTGTAGAAAAACTTCAATGGTGCACACTGGTCATGGTAAATGTTACCAGCATATTATTGACTGTACACCACTACCCCTAGTCTTGTAACTAGAAGATTTGTGTGACTGGAAGCTGTGATCTGAAGACACACAAGTACTATGATGCAACTGCAGTGAAAGGTTCTCATATTTTGAGGTACTTGCAGAAATATTTGGAAAGTCTTGATCAGGATGTGCTTAAGATACTTTATTCCACATACGCATGACCTCACCTAGGATGCCGCATTCAGCCAGCCAGTCCATTCCTAAAACGAGATGCCGACATACTCGAGGATGTTAAAAGGGTGGGCATTATGCTTGTTGCTTCTAAAATGATCTACTTTAAATGGTACTAGAATCAGATTTAGTTTACAACCATAACTCGTCCAACGCGATAGGATTTTTAACTCAAGCCGTCGTTATTACATTTGATTTTAACCCACCAATGTGAAGATAATACAGATTTGCGATACTTCCTTCCGTTAGCTAACAGCGATCACGTAGTTTTGGATTTCGGGTTTCAGATGCACAAGTTTAATTACAACGCTTTTCCTAGACTTAGTGTGTGGCGCACAGACATTTCAAGTATGACGGACTGTGCAGTCAATAAAGATTGGACTGTCGATAATGACTCATCAATCGAGAAGTCCTGGGATAGGTTTAGAAATCGATTTGAAGGGGTAACAAAACCGCTTATTTCATGGTCAACTCCACGAAGATCCTCACATCGCCCACCATCCTTTGATAAATATACTCAGAAAGTATTGACAGAGAAAACATCAACGGAACCTATAGAAACTGGATTGGAAACGTTTCAAACTAAGTTACCGAATAGTCCGTAATCTGTGCAAAACTTTTACCAAACAATCTCGAATGTCTTACGAGAAACAGCTCGAAAATGATTGCTAAAACTGTCGTGAAAGATTTCTCGGATCTATTCGAAGGACTGAAAGAAAATGTGGAATCCCTTCGCTTGTGATGAAAGGTATGCTAATCTGGCGGAATCTGATCTGCTCAAAACCGAGTGCCTATCAGCATACTTTAGTGAAGTCTTTTCTGTAGGTCATGATGGTGAAGGGCTTAGCAGTGTTGTCAGGGCTGCCCCATTAATAGGTACAGTGCTCATAAAAAAGGAAAGTTTTTCAGCAGCCCGTTAATCTAAAACCTTCAAAATCCCCATGCCCCGATGGTTTGCACCTTAGATCGCTATCTTCGCAAGTGGATATTGATGCTGAGCCAGTCACTGACCTTTCCAATATTTCTTTACCTCAGAATCACTTTTTTATAGACTGGAAAGATGCCATAATCAAACGTTATTGAGGCTGGTAGTCATCATTTGGCAGCTATCGCCCTGTGAGTCTGACTGGAATAGTTATTAAAGTTCCTTTTAAAAATAAGTCGTGATAACCATGTTGAACCAAATCACCACTTAAAACCACAGCAACACGGATTTCGCACTGGACACTCTGTTTAACAAACAGCAGAGGAGTGGTTTGCAATCCGTAATTCCAGACTGCCAATACATTCCGTGTTCAAGGACTTTCGACAGCATCTCATGTAAAATTACTAAATAAGCTCCCCTCTTTCGGGTTGTGTTTGCTCTGCAATCCTGGTTAAAAAACTTTCTGAATGATAAAAGGTAAAGAATGAGGGTTAACCACTATCATGAGTGGAGTTCCTCAAGGGTCAGTCTTAGGTTCACTCATTTTCTTGTTATATGCTAACGAATTAAAGTAAATGCTCAACTCTTCGGTGCTGCTATTCGCTGACAATGTAAATTTTGAGAGAGTTACACATAGTGATGCTGATAGGTATGCTGTTCAAGCGGATTTGGATGAACTGGTAAGTTGTTTCAAACGTTAATGCCTGGAAATTAACTCTAGTAATGCACACTGTTCATAGCAGTTGTTTCCACCATTCCGTTGATGGTACGTCACTACTCCCATTTTTTGAAATAAAAGACTTGGGTGTCATCATAAGCCATAGTTTGGAAAATTTGGTACACTGCAATGCAGCTGCAGCAAAGTGCTTCTGTGCACTGTAATCCATTCGTAGATCTTTTAGAAGTTTTGATCAAGATGTTTGTGATGGTATATTTTGCTTACTTTAAACCCCACTGTAGTCAGACGGCTAGTCCAGGCCTAAAAAAAGGATGCTAATGTACTCGAGCGTGTTCAAAGGGTAGCTGTTAAGCTTGTGGAAGGCCATGTGAATCTTATCTACGAGGAACAACTAGATCGGTCAAACTTATTTCCGCTCTTATTGTAGGAAAAGGAGTGATCTCATACTGCCACTAGATATCCTTTATAATGATTTTGGTACCGATATACCACACGTTTTGCTTGGATCAATTATTTGCAAGATCATCACATGAAAATGCAAAAACTGAGATTGAACCAACTTAACGTGAATCTGAGCTTCTCCCATCATGTAGTCAACGTCCGGAACTCAACTGAACGAGGGGTACCAGCTCCATAGGTCAACGGGTTTAAGGTGAAACTAGATCTACACATAGACCCCCCACTGCAAAAATCAACACAGGACAACTGGTCTACTATTCTTACTGCGCCGGTGTGTTTGTTTTCAGCGCTGAAAACTGAGACACACCGGCCATTATAATCAACCCTATGACAGACGAGTAGATCGACTGGATATATTTCTATTGTCTTATCGTAGGAAAATAGGTGATCGCATACTGGTATTCTGTATGCTTGATAATGGCTTTCGTACTGATGCATACATATCAGTACCTAAGTCATAAAATATGCGACGTATGTTTTGATTCTTTCAGGCATCATCACAATAAAGATCTAAAATCACGATTCAATCAATTTGGTATGAATCTGAGTTCATTGCACTGGGTAATCAATGATCGAAGCTCCTTAATTCAACAGGAGTAACCTGTTACCGGGACTTACAGTATCAGCTCCTTAGGTTAGCAACTTCAAGAGGGGACCATATCTTTACAGACATATTTACCGCAAAGATAACACAAGACAACTGAGCTTTTATCCTAATTGGTAAGTAGTGAATCATAGTACTCAAGCATAACAGAAGTTACCAACCTTGAAACAACCTTCAGGACAAATCGACGGCTTAAAAGCCTCTGTATCCAACATCAATGGTGTGAGCATTGAAAAGTGGGAGCTTTTGACTTCTCGCGTCTAGTTTTTGGACTTGGTTCTTGTTGTTTGTTTCGCTCATGCAATGGGCAACAAAATCTTTTTTAATCTTAGCTCCGGTGAGATCCATATATTTTTACTAGCAAATATGCACCAGTTACTTTCTTCATGCCTGCTTCTAAGACTTGTAAAACTGTTCCAGGTCTTTGGTGAATCATCCTGGGGTTGAGTGTTAATTAAGCTTGTGGGGATAGCATGACTTGTCCAGGGAATACAGTGTGGATGGGTTCCTCTGGTGTTGTGATACTATACAGTTTTCCGGACTGGTTGTAAAAGGAGGTTACAAAAGAAGGAAAGATGTTCGGCGAAATCAAGTGACAGAAAGTCAGAACAAACAGGATGAAAAGAAGCGAAACGGAAGGAAGGGGAAATGTAGTTAGATTTAGGGGAGATAGAAGCAATAACGTTCACCCTAATAAATAGGGTGGGGAGGAAGGAAGAGGAAGAGAAGGAGCAAGCAAGATTACAAGACGGACTGTGGGAATGAAAATATTATTGCTATCAGGGAAAATGTGGTAAGTGAAGGTGAGACGTCTATCAGGGAAGTGTTAGTTTAAGTCAAGTTCACGATTATAGTGGCAGCACAAGAGATCCGGCGTAGGATTCATTGTATGGAATTAATTGATCCTATGGATGAGCGCAAGCCATGCGTCACTGCGTAGCCCTCCAACTTCTTCTGGAGGCTGTCAACGTTCTGAGCGTAGAAACCCGGACAGACAGTGTGGCCCAGCGGCTGCAAACTTTTAGAGAAGAAGAGTGTGAATGCACACAGGTTTTCTCTCTTTAATGAGTGGTTCTTACTGGAGCACAACCAGAGTTGCTGCAGTCGCCGTTCGGTGGGGTTCCATTGTTAAGATGACTTGGACTACCTAGTGGTTTTTAAGCTGTTATAAGGTCGCCACGTAACCTACAGAAGCTAACAGCAAGGCCCTGAGTCTTTCAGTCCGTTCTCATAATGGTTTTGTCGCATTTCCACAACACCATTTGTAGCTAGCCTCTAAGGAGTTCCCATCACCTTCCAGGTATGATGGTGCACTAATGTTGCGGACCTTCAGGTTACGTCGCACATAGGTCTTTCGGAGCTTCGGGAAGAGTTCCGGAGCAGGCACATCCAACTGCCTTTGCATGAAGTGCGGTCTTGAGTCGGCCCTTGAGGAATCTCCCGGATAATTGGGGCCAACGTTTAGCTTGTCAATCAATATTAGCCACAAGGCTTTCTCCGTGCTGGTGTGGGAAGGTTGCGCTCCACAAAGGCAGTATGATACTCTTCGGGAGACACGGGTGCGGAAAAACATGGTTTTACATTTATCCTGTTTAAATGCTGGTGCGTTGTTATTGACCCTCTCTGCAAGCGACCGGAGATCACGTCGCAGCGTGCATGATTCTGTTCCTGGTGTCACAGCTCCCCATGAATTAACGTCATCAGTGGACGGCACAATCAGGGAACCTAGACTTCACAGAAGGCCATTCAAGAGAGGAATAACAGCGGGCCCAGAATCTTCCCTGGTGACACAACTGATGACGATGTCCTGCAAAACCCGTTGTTGTTATTTGTCCCTTGGGTTCCGAATGGAACATAGGGCTTCAGTAGCACGTTTCCAGTGAAGTCCGTTCTCTGCCAACCTTTGTGCCTGGTTCCACTACAGCCCAGAAGCTCTCATTCCTTCCTCACACGATCTCCTCCGTGTCACCCTCACCTAGGACGCCCAACTCGTCGCTTTCCATTTGGGTTCCACTCGACGACCTGGTTGGGTGCGTGATGTCCCGAACAAGCCTTCTCAGTGTACGCTCAATCCATCTCCACTTTTTTCTGCATATTTGTTAGGCGATGGGTTGTTGGTTGGTCCGCTGGCAACCAGCCAGAGTTCCTTGTCGCTTTTTAATTCTGGCCATCTGAGCTTCAGTAACGAGCCAGAGTAGGCAGTTGTTGATGAATGTCTGTAGTGTGTTGGAAATCCCTTTCGTAACGTGCCAAGCCTCTGAGCCATGCAGAAGCAATGACCTGACGTTGGTGTTGAAAATCAGGGCCTTGTTCCACATACTGCGTGCAGAAGATTTCTACTCTAGTTTCAGGCTAATGAACGCCTGTCTTGCTTTTCCGGTCCTGGCTGGCTTTGACGTCCTCGTCTGTGCCACCGCCGCCTGTAGTTGAAACAGTGCTGCCCAGATGGGTGAAACAGGCTACTTCCTTCAGGTTTCTCTTGTTCATGGTATTTGGAGCTTGTTGTTGTTGCTGTTGTTGTTGGTTGGGTATCTTCATCACCTCTGTCCTCTCTATATTCACTTGAAGTCCCGTCTTCGCTGCCCTGCCTCTTCTGTCAACTCGTTAGTTCTCGCCCGTAGATCTCCCAGTCTGTGCGACATTAGACACAAATAATCGCCGGCAAAATCCAAATATCCTCCTGGGGGTGTTTTCACCGGTCCAACCAGTGTATTCCCCTCCCCTCGCTCCTCACATTTTGCTGCATGACCCAGTCCACTACAATCAGGAAGATTATCGGTGATCGTAGGCAGCCTTTTCTTACTCTTACTCTTTACTTCGAAGACGTCACTTAGCTTCCCACTGTGAATTACTTGGCATGTGGCGTTTTCATATAGCCGTTGAATCAATTGATAAACGTTTGTGGTATTATATAGTGTTGAAGCAACTGCCAAATTACTTGTCGGTCGACAGTGTCAAAAACCTTCTCAGAGTCGAAGAAGTTGAGGTTGAGTTGACTGCCATTCTACACTCTGTTCTTTGATGATGCGAAGCGTTGTAATTTGATCCGCACATGATGTATGCTCCCTGAATCCAGCCTGTCCCGGTCGTAGTTTTGAATGGAGTGCATCCTTTAGTCCCTCCAGGATGATGCGGATTAATATTTTACTTGGAGTAAACAGGAGCGTGATTCCGCACCAGTTCAAACCTGTTGACTTTAGTGAATATTATTTTGCTCTAGTAGAACCAATTTGTAAGTTGGGATCATTAAGGAGTTACGTACTTTCAGAAAGACCAGTGATCTTTCGTGACTTCTATCCGTATTGATGCCTCAACAGGAATGATAAGATAGTGGGAAAAGATGAATGGGACTAGCACGAGAGGTAAAAGTGGGCAGGATGGGTCTGGTTACTAGAGAAGAATTAGTAGACAATGCTGGCGTATCAAAAAGGGAGATGGTGAGTAGTAAATAGGAAGGTAATAGTGGTGGGCTAGTGTGTTCAGCAATGTACTGAGTACGTCTGCAGTAAGTCATATGGAAGGGCGCCACTATCTAGCCATCTTTCAAGTGAGTCTACTGACTAGGAGTACATCCTGCTGTCAGGAATTCCGTAAGACGCATGCTGTCAAAGAGAAAAAGTTTGGCCTGAGCTTGGAGTCTGATCTCCGATGACCTGTCCTGAAGGGGTTTCTGGTTATGACTGCCTTGTTGCAGGCAATGTCACTTTATTAGTGTGACCTACCGACAGATCGTCTTGTGGGCCATAGTAAGTTAACCCCTCTTTCTGAGATAGCCTAGAGTAAGTTGGTTTGGGTGTTGCACTCCATCACACTGTACCTTCCCCCTTGGTCCCACAACGGACTTTGCTGCAGATCTCATAATTTTTTCGAAGGAGAATGAAATCTCTCTTGACTGTTTGGGGAGTCACCGTGTTGAAGACTTCCGAATGCGACCGCGTGTGAGATTTAAAAACCGTAAGAAACGGTCCGGAGGTGAGATCACCAAACTGCTCACACCAAGATTGTGGAGCAGGGTTCCGTCTGGGTGCCATTTCTTTGCAGCTAGAAATAGAATTCAGGGTGTCTGAGAGGTTGGGCCCCAAATCAATACCACAGGGAACTTCGGTGGTGGCGCGGGCTCTCAACTTGTATTGGAATTCGGCCGTTCTTGCCCCACAGGCACTGGTGTGCATCACTTCACGCTTTTCCGGGTTGGAGTTCAAACCATTTTCCAAAGATCGAAGTTCTAGAATCTCCACCCATTCTGGACTTCATCACAGTCAGCGTTTTACCGCCCGACGAATCGCCCTGTCACTGGTGAAAAGGAGGATGAGTGAGGAGACCACATGTGGCAGATTGTTGGTGAACAGAGGGAACAATGTTGGTCAAAAATTACACACTGGTGAAATTCTGACGTTTGTGGAAACTGCGTGAAATTGTTATTAAACCACTTAAATTTAAAAAATGTTTCCTGTCCATTTTGTGTATTCTTCCCAATTTTTGTAAAAACGAATGTTGTTTACCTGTATACCTTTGGTTGTGGCTGTATTTTACTGACTCTGATGCTGCTACTAAGCGTGGAAATAAAGTGTGCTTCTATTCATTTTGAATTTCGCCACCGTGACTATTGTCCGTCATGAATACTCATTGATTGTCCTTGGATTTTATAGGGCCTCTCATCCTACTTCCAATGTATGCATTATCACACAACCACACAAAAGGGTGGGACAAAACCCAATATAATTGGGTGGAGAGTTCGATTACTGAACTGTTACACGTTGGGTCTGCACCCGACACATGTAACGTAATGTAATGGGAGTGACGCAACACCTATAGCAGAGATATACAAAACTTCACCACCAATAAAAACAGAAAACGTAGGGTAACAGGAGCATGAAAATCATATGTAGAAATGAAAATCACCACACTAATACGATGATGAGCAACAATTTAGGCACGCAACGTCATCAAGCAATTAATGCTCCATCGCTGTGCGCTGTGTACCAAGTGAACAGATCTAGTCTGGAACTACATTCCACCACTGTGTCCAAGTCTTACATTTGTACTTTAGAGAGTTTGGGTGAGTTTAGCAGGCGCTCAAAAGAGTGACAGATTGGCTTTGCGAGTACATTGGTACGGTTCTTTAGAATTACCAGTCTCAGGTCATCGGGGCCAGGAGAGTTGCTTAAACATGCTACGGGTAGTTTTTCAGGCAATCTTTCTGTGTGATGGGGATGTGAAAGAGGCATTCGTCACTTACGGCCGGATCAGTGCTGTATCGCGCCAGTGCAGTTTTAGTGTTGGGAGTGCCAAGTTGCGCTCCATAGCGTGAGGTCAGAAGCTCATCTATCTCTAGACCGCTCAGCAAATCTCCATTGGGACCCGTGACAGGATTAACTCCTCTGCTGGTCAACTTCCTCTTCGATATGTAGCGGTACAGGATATTTACTTCCTGTTTAGCTTCCTCGTCAGGTTCGCTTGATAGCCGAACATGTCTCTGAGCACCCTTATGTCGCATCGGTTGCGAATTCTTTTGTAGTTAGAGAAGTCGGGCTCCCCTTGCAACAAACGTAACTTAAACCAAGCTTGGTTTTTGGTCAGAAGTAACCCCTCCGTGCGACGCTTTAGCCATGAGGTTCTCACTGACGACCTGGGCGTCACCCCTGGCACATTGTGAAGGAGGGCTCTAAGGATTATTTTCTTCACCCGTACTCGGTGTTCGTTTTTTCTGAGGCGGTTACAGCCCTCAGGCCATGATGCACTCACGAGGTGATCTGTCACACTCCCAAAGTCGGCTTTGCTGTAGGAAAGAAAGGGTCCAGTTTCTCCGATTTCTCAGCCCCCTGAATAATCATGCAGGAAGTTATTACTGCAAGATTATTCCAGCTAAGAAGCCGTTAGACACACACCTCTTCGGTGAGAGGGTCGCTGTTAATCAGAACGTAGTTCATGCGAGGTGCATTTCCGTTAGGCCTTCAGCTGCAACATAACGCGATTCCGCCGGGAGATTAGTCGTCGCACGTTCTCTCTTCAGCTCCTTACAAAGGCATCCGGAGGTGCAAGTCTTTATCCTATCAGAGAAGGTGGTTGTTCACCGTGTCTGCTGGTGGTGGTTGCGTTTCTTATCTCCTGAGGTTGTTTCAAATAATATACTGATGGAGGCTCTCCGATGGTTACGAACGACAGATAGCACAAAACCCTCAATTAAGTCAAGCTTCGCAAGATATTTTGGAAGCTTCTGTTGCGCGGACTGAGGAGACGCAGGTGTCGATCGCTATTTGTCCGTATATGCATTAAACCAATGTGTAGGAGACCAAGAAACAACGCAAGAGAGCATCCTGATGGAATAATTTATGTGGTAGACCGTGCCAAAATTGCGATCCGTTCTGACTAGCCTTCCAGAGGATTGGTTACAGGCAACACAGCGTAACACGGCATTTTTCCAAATGGGGCGGATGCTTGGCCGCGTAATACCAGCCTAGAGAGTTCGTCAAAACGTCTAAGGTCAGCCTCAGGGCTAAATCTCGTCGAACCCTAGGCTACTGAGTTTGAGGGACTGTTTGCCGTTTCAGCAATAATTACAAGATTTCTCAAACGTGTGAGAAATGCACACGAATCCTCTGGTTGTTTTCAACACTAGAACATAGACTGAAAAGGTGCAGCTGTATGCAAACGCTTTGAATGGTGACGTGGACTGTTTGTGTCTCTCCCAATTGGGACTCTTCCACACAAGGAGACCCTCATTCGGAATATTTTATCATCTGTCAGAACCAGACTTTAGTGCCATTCCTCTAGTTGCACGTACTTGACTACAACGTATTAGTCAACACACTTCTCAAGCCGGGGAAACTGGACCCATCAATCTACCTTCTGTCAGTGATTCTTTGGTGTTTCAACCATCCGTCTGCCTTAGCTTTTGGTTATCTACAGAGGTCATTCAGCGGCAAACACGTTCCCTGCCTCCGCAAACACTTCCGGGGCCCACGGTTAAACCCTATGGTAAAGCTCAGAGGACTGTGCGGCAGTCGTCTGAAGATGATCCAGAATAGGGTGCTCTCATTCATCGTTCTGTCCTTCTACTGCATTCAACCATCCACCCCCAACCAGTGTTAAACACACTTTACGATGCTGCCACGCTAGTCCGAAGCGGTAGATCTGGGCCATTGACGTGAATACTACAATCTTACACTAGGAGGAACAGCAGCCCTTGGAATTACACTCAAATTGCATACACAGTCAATTAGAGATAGGTTAGGACCCCGGTCTATTAAAGAAGCGGTCAGCCCCTGTTTCCAAGATGTCCATAGCTACCACACGGATGATGGGGAGTAGCCCCGCTACAACACAAGGTGGCTCCAGACCTGGTGGAAACCAAACCGTGCCCAAAAGTAGCAATTGGGGTGGCGAGGGCTGGAACAGGATGGCTGCAAGAAGTTCACTGCAAACTGCATCGCCACCCCCAAGGAAGGCAGGTAGAAGCATAGAATCCGATGACCTCAGTATTTACACTGAACTCGTATCGATAGTCTACGAGGCCTTCACCTGTGACCTATTTCATCAGCAATTCCATTACCACCCTGACAGCAGAGTACCCCAAAGATACTATAAATTCATGAAAAGGCAACCATGCAAATGGTTCTGATACATCTGACTGGAATACAGAAAGCCCGCTGCATCCTGTACAAAGAACCATGAAGGGTCACCTTCAACGCAAAAAGGCGATAGGCCTTCTCGAACAAAGCAGGGTCAACACAGAAGGATAACACAGAGGAATTTGAAAGCGCGGCTATGTCTGTAGCCACTGTGGAGGGATACCATTTTGGGTAGGACTTCGGCGTCCCTATCTGGCCACTGGGAACGCCTAGCGCAAAGAAGTGGATGCCGTCCGCCAGACGCTTGATGAAACACGGCCCGAACGTCCCAGACACTGTAACCGAGAACCAACTAGGAAAAGTACACAACGAACCCTCTGAAAACTCAAGAGTGTTACCTACCAGTAACGCAAGCGGTGGGAGGGCCATCTCGATAATCTTGCCCATCTGAGATGCATCAATAGGCTCCCTGTTGATCAGGAGAGAAAGGTTTGACAGCCAAACGTGGGCCGACCACCACCAGATACCGGGGCTTTCTCGCCCCCTCACTGCTGTGTCCCCTTACTTGGGGTATCCAGCCCCCCCCCCTAAAAAGCCACCACCGGCGGGACTACCTTTGAACACTATGAGCGAGACCAGAGGCGCCCTTCTCCTGTGCCAACCAGACATTCCCAACACCTGAGGACTACAAGCGAAGCCTGGCAAGCCATGGCCACCAAGAGAGGAGGAGGGAAAATCCCCAATTCGGGGTTTGAATAGAAACACCGCAGTGGTTGTACGTGAATCCTAAAGCTGCCGGGTGGCTACTCTGCCAAGGGTTGATACTTCCAAGGCATCCGAAAATGAAAACGGCTCCCAAACAAGGTAGCCCTCAACTGTCTACTGGCTAGCAGCGTCAGGAAACTGTCAAGTCCAACACACCTGAAGTCATTCCATACTCCCAGGCTATTCGCTATCAAACATGACCCGAATGCCTATTCCTAAAACGTTCTACAAGGATGCTACAACGTGAAGGAGAGCATAGGGTGCTCCATGAGTATGCATGAGTGTGAGCCAAGACCCACCAGGAGAGAAGAAGTGTGTCAACCACCCAGACCTCTGGAGCAAGTGGTCGTCACACACGGCAGAAGTCAATGTGTCTGGTGCATCCAATACTGAAGCTTTTGCCACTGCACTATCCCAGCAAACTGAGAGTGGAGTGCCAAAAAACACGGCCATGTCAGTCCTATGAGAACTGGCGGTCCCGGACCTAACCAACTGAGCACTCCTTCCATACAAATATCCAACCGGTCCCTATATCCCACCAGGCACACCCTGAAATGTACGTGCAGAAAAGCGGGGGTTAGGAGGGAAAGTGGGAGAAATGAGGAAGCTCAACTACGCAAACACCTGCACACTGACATACGACAGAATACTGGATCTCATCAGACATTTGTGACACAGCGGCGCATGTTACTGGCATGTAACTCTTCAGCGAGGAGAGAAAGCAAAGCGAGGGAGATGTAATGGCTCTTATGTAGGTCCCCATTTAATAATAATGATAAATTTTTATTCTTACATCAGTAATTTAACATAAGAAAAGCCAGTTTACAGGCATCATCACATTGATACATACCCAGGATCTACAAGATTTTATGGGTCCTGAATAGTACAGAGGGAAGGTCGTTTAACTCTATCAAAAACATCAGATCGCGGTTACGGGACAAAGAAAATACCACTTTCAGCACATGGGGTGTTACCAAAAGCTATCCCCTGACTTGTTATGGGTTATCGCGAGGATTTGGGAAAATGCGTGTTTCCCGTTTTCTGGAAGTGTTTCTACCTGTTTCTAAACTATGAAACGCAGGTAATCACTTCGTCCTCCTTCTTACGGTCTGTTTGCTGGACAACAGCCTGCTGTGCTTTACGTCTTCATTTGAGAAACTGCAACTGACGTGTGAGTTTATTTGTGAAGGGAGACGGTCACCAAAGAAAGGATGGTAATTGGGCCTCGAAATTATTGTATCGAAGAATTAAGATTGCAATGTTGACCTGAAGTCAACCCGTTGATCATAGTGAATGAAATCTAGAAGAAGACCATTATTATTTATTAGTCCCTTGGGTTCCTAGTGGAACATAGGGCTTCAGTAGCACGCCTCCAGTGACCTCTGTTCTCTGAGATCTTTTGAACCTGGTTCCACGACAGCCCAGAAGCTCTCATTTCCTCCTCGCATGACCTCCTCCATGTCACCCTCGGACGTCCAACTCGTCGCTTCCGATGGGGATTCCACTCGAGCAACTGGCCTGACGCGTGATGTCCTCAGTCGGCCTTCTCAGTGCATGGCCAATCCATCTCCACTTCCTCCTGCATATTTGTTGCGTGATAGGTTCTTGGTTGGTTCGTTCCCAGAGTTCCTTGTTGCTTATTTTTTCTGGCCATCTGATCTTCAGCAGCGAGCGTAAGCAGTTGTTGATGAATGTCTGTAGTTTATTGGAAATCCCTTTCGTGACGCGCCAAGTCTCTGAGCCATACAGAAGCACTGACTTGACGTTGGTGTTGAAAATCCGGATCTTGTTCCACATGCTGAGTGCAGAAGATCTCCACACTGGTTTCAGGCTTATGAACGCCTGTCTTGCTTTCCGATTCTGACTTTGACGTCCTCGTCCGTCCCGCCTGTAGTTGAAACAATGCTTCCTAGATAAGTGAAGGAGGTTACTTCCTTCAAGTTTCTCCCGTTGACGGTGATTGGAGTTTGTTGTTGTTGTTGATGGTGGTGGTGCGGTATCTTCATCACTTCTGTCTTCTCTATATTCACCTGAAGTCCCATCTTGGCTGCCTCTTCTGTCAACTTGTTAGTTTTTGCCTGCAGATCTTCAAGTTTATGTGACATTAGGCATAAGTCATCGGCGAAATCCAAGTCTTCTAGGTTCTTTTCCGTCGTCCAGTGTATCCCCCTCTTCTCGCTGCCTACTGTTTGCTGCATGATCCAGTCGACCACAATCAGGAATATCATGGGTGATAGTAGGCAACCTTGTTTCACTCCTGTCTTCACTTCAAAGGCATCACTGAGCTTCCCATTGTGGATTACTTGGCATGTGGCATCTTCATATAGTTGTTGAATGAGGCGGATAAAGGTTTGCGGTACTCCGTAGTATTGAAGCAGATAGAATGAATGAGAAAAATTGGGAAGTGGACGGGAAATCTTGACTTCGATGGGGATATTGTTTCTGGAAGACGTTAGAAGAGGGGTTAAGGGTAAAGGTATACTTTTAGGCCACAATGAGGAATAAAAGTCGACACTTAAGGGGAAACGATGTGGAATTCAGGTGTAAAATCCGAAAAGTAAATATATATATATGTCTTCTTTTTCTGCTTTTCACCCCTTCAATGCATTTGGGGTGAAAGAGGAAAGCCACTTAAGGTGGGAAAAGCGGACAAAATATGGGAAAGACTGTAATAGGAGAAAATCGGTTTTCTTTCTCCACATATCTCGCTTTATTTTACCACTGAGCTTTCCCCTGTTATCTATTTATTTCCCCCTTCTTGGTCTGTATGATATCCGATATTTTTCTGTTTTAAAGCAGGTTGGCTCGTGCAGGGCAGATGAAGACTGCTTTACCAGGTGGCAGGGAGACGCACTGCATCGGAGAACCAGGAGTGCCCCACAAGACGTAAAGGCTGGCACAAAAAATCAATTGGTTTCACAAGCTTGAAAAAGGCTGGGCGTTGTAAAGTGAACTTGAAGTGTGCTTCCTTTTATTCTTCAGATTGATGCATGGAGTTATACTTAACAGTAGACGGTTCGTTACTGGTGTATGTCTGGTTAAATGGAGGCAAGTGGATGCAGTCAATGAACTTCTGCTTTGGAAACTCCGTCCAGAAGGAAGTTATGCTGAGGCTGTGTTTTTGAATGAATTGACTCTAAATATATGCGCATGTTTATAGTTTCTCCTGTTGTGTTGCAATGGATAGGGAATTTTCTATTGTCGGTGGAAACCTAGGGAACTGAAGCCCGAATAAGTCTTCGGGAAGTGATGGGGTCCACACGAGAGTGCTCTACCATCAAGCCTCTTCAGATGCCCGTTTCCGATGTGCAGGTTATGTTGTGATTGGAAACGGGTGGATGTCATCTCAATGTATAAAGCTTGAAACAAACTATTTCCCTCTAAATACAGACGAATTTGCCTAACATCTTCAGCGGTGAAGATCATGTAGAGCGTAGTGAAGGATTTACCTCTTGATTACCTGTTTAGGAATTCAATCTTAAAGTGCCGCCAACATGGCTTTCTGCTTAGAAAGTCTTCTAACTTCGAATCGCCGGGCTCTTCCTGCTCAGCAGAAGACGCGCATTCACATTAGTTTACTTGCCTCAAGGCTTTCATTCTGGTTCTACTACTGTTTCTTGTTTTAGTCAGTGATCTACTGGGATCTCTTGACTGCCTTTTACCATTCTTCGTCTGCGCTAAAATAATCGTCTACTACCACTAATCCTGCCTTTCTACATGAAGTATGTGATATGTCCTGAGGTAGACATTCACAGTAATATGATTATTGCCTAGACGTAATTTTATGTAACGACGACTGCGGATACATGCTCATGCTCGCGGTACTCGCGCATAATATCATTCACCGATTCCCACTTACAAGTACCAGACCCCTCAGCAGGGGCTATGAAGTTGAAATACTAAATAGGTATAGGTATATGTATATTTGTAAAGAGACATGATAAAAGGCTCTCAGTCGTTCGTATCTAGCAGTATCTTCAATGGACAGGCTTCCGTATGTCACCGTGCTTGAAGGAAGGTTTCCATCAAGATGCATTGCATGATCTTTTGCCTGCATGACGTATTGACACCAATAAATCGGAAAGCCAAGTTCATCGTCCAAGAATTCGTCTGCAGAATTGGTCAATTTTAGCTGCAACGTCTGCAGCACATTCATCTCCGAATCTTTCTAGTATGCTACGGATGCTTGGCCGCATATTGCGCATTTCATGTATGTACCTGTCACATGGTGCTGCGATGGCGATTGCCTATGTGCTACGTGAAGTGTTGGAAACGTGTGACCAGTTCCGGCTTTGTCAATGCCGAAGTACATGACTAGCCACAAAAATTAAATATGCAATGAGTAAATATGAAATACCTGTGAAACTGGGCTCCTTTAAATGTACGAGAAGCAAGTGTCTACATGGATAAAGACAAGTTGCGAATGTTCTGCAGGTGCATTCACAGGATAACAGATCTACTTCAACGGTGTGATCGTTGTCCATGATGAACACGTAGTCGCTGCTTTCATATTCGATGTATGTGTTCCTTCTTCTTCTAAAATCATGAAGAACCTTGCGGGCTACAAATGGTGTTAGGCGACACAGAAGGGGAACTAATGCATCCGGGCAGTCATACCTATGAGATTATGTCTGCACGATAGCAGCCTCCGTTTCTTTTCTGTACGAACTCCGTGCGTTCCAGTCGTAAACTTTAAGCACACTTTTATGCAAGGTGTCAGACCTCCTAAGGTACCTCTTCAGTTGCCTATGGGAATTTTCAACACGGTTGCTTGTGTTGTTCCCCAGAGTCAGAACATCGCTGTTAAACGCCGCACTCCACATACGTTTTCTATGCAGCCAGTATCGGTTGCGTATTCGGCGACGTTGTGGTCTAATCTACCAATGATTCTGTAATACCTGTGGTACCTGAGAAATTAGAGCAACAGCGTCGTTACCTCCCAGTGTATTCACATAACACCAAACACACGGGTGTGCTTTCACTATCGAATTCCTGGTCTGTAGTTTGCGCTATCGTAGTATTTTTTCAAACTTACTCTTTTACACAAGGACCGGCATACATGGAACTCACAAAGCACGATGTTAGCTCACCTGTGCGTCTCTTGGACGCGGAGATTTCCGCGCGTGAGCAATCCATAGCAAACGTCTGCGTCATCCTTGTCCCCTGAACAATTTCTCGAAAACCATCCAGGATCCACATAACATCCCTTTTAAGCTGTTTCCTTGTACATACGAATGGTACAGGACGTCCACAAACGCGGTTACCAGTAATCGCCAATTGAAACAATCGGTAGCTATCTAATTATCATTAAGTAGAGACTTTACCCCCCTCGGTTGGTGTTATAGGCGGAGTCAATGCCGACTACTTCCGGATTTTGGTGATATCGTCGTATTTGCTCGGTCGAGGCAAAGCATAATCTAGATAACACTTGAGAACTACCGTTCTCTGAATAAAATTTCTTCAAACTTCCCCTCTGACTCAAAAGTTGAATACTTCGGATTGCGTCCCACTATCTAAACAGAATTATGCTCATAATTGCGAGAGTACCCTCAATGACTTTCAACTTCATGTTTCTCACATCCTTTGCAGTAACTACCTTGTTCCATTCATCCATGACATGCAGAATAACATCATCTGTAGAGGATGACCGCTGCAAAAGAGGCCTCAAATCCTCCCTCTCTTCTCCTGTTAGACGTCTGCTCCATGCACCACAAAATAAACGACTGAGTACGAGGATGGTTATGGACCATTTTGTAAGATCTGACAGTGTACTCATCCACCATCAATGCAAACCGAAACATTGATGGGCAGTTTTGAAACTTGGGCCTAAGATTATTCCATAGACAGGGGAATTACGGTTTTTTAACCAACCCCAGACCTTTTGTTCACGTTTTACACCGAAAGTGCACTTAAAAACAACAACAGTGTACTTGAAATGAGGATCTCCCGATCCCTTGCTTTTCACATGAAGGTAGTGAGTGCGAGTAACCTACGTTCATCGTAAATACAACAGTTACATACTCTCTGAAATTAATTGACTGCTTCTCAACAGCTTTCCAGCTGAAGAATGACTTCGATAACACCACTTCCTGGAATGCTCCAGTTATGCCTACTGAGACTGCAGCATCTCAGAAGCTTAGGATGTCCTACTTAATAATACAGTTTACTCATTAAATAAGGAAAGGAAAATCCAGTAGCAAGCATGTTAGAGGGGAATTGACGATTCTCAGTGCACAATAATGTTACAAAACCCACTGGGGCTCAATGAAAGTTAGAAACCTAGGGGATCAGAGCCATTGTTACGTATCTTGATATATACTTCCTAAAAAATGAAAAAATTGACTACTTGTGTCCAAAAGGTAGTTGTTGACAATATAAATCTCTCACAAGAAAATATCCCATTATTCGGAGCATATAGCATACACTTCAGCCAATTCCATATAGTAGGCTACCTGAGCACGATTAGATGTGGGAACCCGCTTCACTTATGTGGCTCAAGGTGGCTTGGAAACAGAAGCCAGCCAAACTCGATTCGGGGATGGCTTATAGTGACACTGAGCACGTGCAGTGCGTCAGAGTGAGGATAATAAAAACTCCCGTTCCCATGCAATGGATTTAACATGACAGATACCAGTTCACAGGCACCGTCAGTCTAATAATTTTGAAAGTTTTCAGAATAGTATCTGGAACTTTATAACTCACACAGCAAGTTATTGATATGCATAAACTTATTAAAACTTGCCGCTAGTCAAGAAACGGACATGAATTTCCATCTCGCTGAAATAAATATCTGTCACACTAACATGGAATAAGATCTGGGAGTTACACTCAACGATACACTAGGAGCTTCAGTTCACTGTGGCCTTGAAGCAATAGGACTTATGTAATCCTGAGGTTTCTCTCGCGAACCTAAGGGTGTCTAACCACTTCCGTTTTCACCACGGTGCATGCTCCGTACATTCGCCCTCATCTAGGAAAAAATTCGCTTGTGATGTCCCCATACTCGAAAAGGGCATAGAACGGGTACAGAGAAGAGCTACAAAGAAAGTAATTGGGCTACGGCACAAACCGTACCCAGACCGCGCAGCTGCTCTTCAGCTGCACGCAGTAAAAAACCGGAGGATCAGGGGGATATGATCATGATGTACTACACCGCCCTTAATCCCCTCCATCATAACAGATCCTACCTAAGCTTCAGTCGGAAACGCGATCTGAAGGGTCACCAGTTAAGAACAGAGCATGAGAGAGCACGTACAAAGATCCGTGCCAACTCATTTGCAGTTAGAGTCTGTAAACTGTGGAATCCCCTCCCTTCAGCAGTTGTTACAGCCCCATCCCCTGATACTTTTAAAAGGAGGCTAAACGCATGCCTCAAATCCTACGGTACCGATGAGCTGTACTCGAAAAGCTTTCCCCAGATCAGATGCAGTAGTACTACCTGAGACCAGACTAATTAATTAATCGTGTGTCTATCCCTTCAGGTTTTTCAGAATCGAGAAGATAATTGTGACCATTCCAAACTCAGAATGTATTCCAATAAGACAGACGTAGAACCCAAGGGACCGCCGTTCGTTAATTCTACAACACGAAGTTTGAAGTCATTACACAGATAGGTTCCACTATCAATGACAAAAGCGCGCAATGTTCGGAGTTTGCGTTATAACCAGACGACGTTGTTAGTATATTTGCATAGTTTCCTATTTAGTAATATAAACATCCATTCACTAGAAAGTTCCTCAGTCTTTAGCTTTGCTAACCACAAAGGGCCTATTTATACGGTCTGAAGTATCAGTTAGTATCCACAATTATTAAAACCAAGGTGAGTGCCTAAATTTAGGACTAATCCATGCATTTCCATTTCATCATGTGGTTTAAGGTAGTATACATTAATTCCACTAGGATTAATTCTAGTAGTAGATGGAAGTAGACGTTGAAACGGTTAATAGTCCAAATGGCAGGAGTTATATATGGACTTCAGGCATCGTTCATATTAGCGTAAGCAGCATCATTCAAGAAGTGTATATGATGCATGGTAACTTTTACCTGAAAAGATCACTTTATTCAAAGTAATATAGAACATGTAATGTGGAATTACTGCAGGTAAGTCATATTCCGAGCAAATAGGTATATTGGTTTCTCGTTTGGTCATTTGTTCAGAATATTTGTGCTACTATAGCTGTTGGGAAACTTTAGACGGTTCGTCGCAAGAAGAATCCTGACCAGCTGATGATTTGATTGTGAAGATGTTCCAGAAACCGCGAAAGATTGGGAGCAGTCCAATAATTCATGGAGTCAAACAGCAGGTATTATTTCCACTTGGTAGATGTATCCAGATTGAAATTCAGCATCGAATGTCGTCATCAAGCTGTTGCTGCAAAATAGGAAAAGGAAAGAAGAAGCACTAGCAGATGTGGGAAAGGGAATTACCACACAGCCCGGCTTAGAAAAGAGAGAAGTTCACATACTTTCAGACCTATCCGAACTTTATGTACATTTTCATGTATGCATGTGTGATTAACCACATAGTTTTTCTATTATAAGATTCTTAAAATTTTCCTATATCTGGGGTGTATTGTAATAGCTTTGAGAGGGAACCAGTGTACATTAAGTTCATTATAGTGAAGAGGGGAACTAGTACTCACCCATGTAAGCAATCGTCAACCCATAAGTGCAGGAGGAACTCGAGGGCTATAATAGCTCTGTTTCATATCCTCATTAGCCCAGGATGCATAGATGGTGGCTAATTGAGTGATAGACTTGTCGTTTATTAGTAGCCTATTAAGTGAAGAGCGGAAAAGTGTTAACGAGCTTGCCGTACAGGTTTCCTCTGGAAACCTATTCCAAATGTGTGAGAATTTATTGAGGAAGAAATTACCTCGCAAGCTCGTCGTACAACACTCAGTTTCAACCAATACTTTGTGGTTGCGCATATCGTATGTAGACGTTACAATTAGCTTGATTTGCGGACCATGAGAGTGCAAGTGCTGGTGAAGTAACTTATAATAAAATATGAGGTTCAGTTTAAGTCTCCTCTTCCAGAGTGGTTCTAACCCCAGCATGTCACATCTGGACGTGTATTCTAGATTAGAGTCAGTTCCTAATGTTTTGAAGGTGAAGTAACGTTGTACCCCTTCAACTTTCAGTTTATCACTTCTACGAAGGCCATTGAGAATAAACGGGCGAGTGCACACTTTATAAAGTAGAACATGTGGTTCAGTGCTATAGAAGTTACGAATGATACATCTCAAGAGTTTGCGTGACTTGGATCTGATATATGCTGTTTGTTCTGAGAATGTCAAGTCTCTGGAATACCTGATGCCAAGATCTAGCACAGAAGCTAGTCTAGGTGGCTGTTTTCCGCATACCTCGTTGGTTAGGTCATGGTTGTCGTTGCCCATAGTAAGCCAACCGCATTTGTCATTATTGAATTCAAGGTGGGACTCAGTACACCATGATGCAAGTTTACTTAGTTCCTGTAGGGCAGTATCCAGAGTATTACATAGTTCATAAGTGACAAGTGTACAGAACCTTCAAGTCCTTGGTGTATAGGAATGTTTTGCCTTCACTGAAGCAGTTACATACACTGTTGGTATTAATTGTGAACAACAAAAGCCCAAGGACACTACCCTGTATAACTCCGCCAGTTATATGTTTAGGTTCAGACTGCACGGAGTTTACTTTCACGATTTGAGCACGATCACTAAGAAATGATTTTATCCAACTAAGTAAGGGGTCGCAAATACCAATTGAATGTAGCTTATCATAGAGTACGTTATGGGGCACATTATCAAATGCCTTTGATATATCAAACTATAGAACAATGACAATTTTACGTACCTCATGGTTACTAGTGATGAAGTTGGTGAAATCGATTTGTCTCCGGACTTATAGCGAGGCGTTATGTAGCTAGTTTTCCATTCAGTGGGGTATACGCCACTTTCCATTGATAAGGTGGATTCTTAGGCAGGAACGGTGACATATCGTCACCGCTGTTCCTGATAATTGAGTTTAGGTTGTCTATTCCCATACCTGTTGGTAGTCGCAAGTTCATGATAGCCTCTGTGATACTTTTGAAAGTGAAATTCACATTGGCGTATGAACCTGTAGTGAGCAGTGTAAAAGTGGTGGGGTTAAGTGTGCTAGGACTGAATTTTGCGAAGGATTCGCTAAATAGTTCACAAATTTCGAGGGATCGTTACAGACCATTCTGTTGTGTAATAAACAAGCTATATCTCTCGATTCCTGCAAACGTTTATTCAAAAGGGAGGTCAGACTATGTATCCTAAACCACTTTTGAGGGCATTCAGCTCTTCACTTATTGAGACTTGTGCACGTAAAGTTTAATTGCTTGATAAGTGTCGTAGATTGAGTTCAGCACCAGAAAGTCTTTAGAGGAATGATATAGCTTAGATAATTTTCGTAATTTGTTTCGAAGTATTCGAGGGATGTGTTGGTCCTCATTTTCTTCACCTTAGCCGCTCTCAGAGGAGCAACGATATCTAGACACAGCATTATATTTCTATAGAAAAACGAAAGTGACTCTGTTAGTGAGGCTATCCATGAGTACTCATCCCATGGGCTGCACTCGAGGAGCTCGATGAATACCTCCCAGTCTATACTTTTGTAGCTATGACAAGATATTTCTCATAGGTTCTTTGTTTTCCTCACGAAGAGGGGAAGATTGGTAGGCCAGAAAACCATTCTGTGATCACTGTTAGCGAATTCACCATCAACGTATGGTGACTGGGACGATGCACGGCAAAAGACTAGATCCAGCGTACTGCTCCC